>JAJONR010003350.1:0-110140 GCA_029582245.1 Solanum etuberosum | reverse complement strand
CTTCCCCCCCCCCCCCCCCCGCAAACGATCTTCTCCATTCATATGGTAGGATAGAGTACGTGAATACTTGTTCATTCAATTACTGATAGACGTCACCATTAGACTGTGCATACATTCATTATAAATATTATTCTATATATACCAACTATATTTTAGAATTTTACCATACAGCTTTCAGCTGAAGGACTTAAGTAATTAAAAACTGAGTACTTTCAATGGCATCCGGATGTCCAATGGCAACATCAGGTTCAGCCTAGCATGTGACCGGATCAAACAGTAGAAAGTTTCTACTCCCTCCATTCCAATGCAAACTACACTCCAAAATGCTTCACACCACTCCATAGATAATATTATTCTATACTATTTTCAAAAAATCATTTAACTATTCAAATTTTAAACTTCGATGCCACTTTTATCCATTACTATAATATTTCTTCCACTGCCACAAATCGAATTTAAAATTTCACAACCGAAAACTCAGCAACAGCTCGAACAAATATCGTGATGCATATAATACAAACGTTAACTATATTTAACAGCTGAGAAAAAAAGCAGATTTTGCAATATGACCTTTCCGTCCTTTTACTGCAGCTCTTTGATCCTGCTTCAAACGAGGTGTAGAAGCTCCTGAACGAGGAGAAGACTCATTCAACTTATCGGAATCTACTACAAGCCTTGAGCTCGGCCTATCCTTCGACTCAAGCCTCCTAGTTTTAATCCGGTTCAAACCGGTCGGAATCCCGGTCTCCGGCGACGACTCACCGCCGTTCCGACTCGGCTCCGCCATCAAAAATTTCAAAAAAAATCTATAATAACTAGTTTAACGAATTTATGATGAATACGATTACGAATACAGTGGTAAAAAATTCCAGAATTCGAAGTTTATCGGAGTTAACAGTTGGGTTTTGGTGAGCGGTTGTTGAAAGGGTAACGGTTTCCAACATTCAAAACGGAAAATGGAAGAGAGAAAAAATGGAGTGATGGCGTGTTTGTAATGTTCTTCTAATAAATTACATACAAAAATCAATGAGTTTTTTTTTCTCTCTTTATTGTTTTTGTTTTTATTTCTTCAGGATCTGAGTTGCAAAGCTTGTTTTGCAACTCTGATCCTATTTCAGAGTAGTTGGAATTCTACCCAAAAAAAAACTATTTTTACTTCTCTTAATTCTCCCTTTTTTATTGTTTACTGTAATAGATCTGTGTCACTAAAAAAGAAATATATATTTACCAAATAAAAAAACTTTTTTCCTTTTTTTATTTTGTACAATTTTATATATGTTTAGTATTCCTTTTTTTAAACTTAACTTATATAATACTATTGCCCAAAATGGGTACACAGGACCATAATATTAACCAAAGTTTTCCATATTTTTAGTTAGAGTTAATGGTAAAAAATATATGAATTATTATCTTTTCGAAAGTTTCATATCTCAATTTTTTACCTAAGATATTACTTTTTCACTAATTTCCTACGTCAATTATAATAGACCTTGATATTAAGTTGGTCTACAATGCGCCTATTGTCTATTGAAACAAATACTTGGCCAACTCAGCATCGAGGTGTATTCTACTAAAAAAAAATAAAAAAATAGTAATATCCATTTGAATGGATTTTTAACTATTACTACTACTAGTATTCAGCATAAAAATGTGTGCATGAAAAAAGAAATGCCTCTCTTTTTGTGAAGAAAAAGAGAAAGTATATCACGGTTTTATAGTGACTTTGTACTCCATAGTGAAGGCATGATTTTCACAAAGTTCAAACATGTAACAAATATATATATTTATATATAATTTAATTTTTCGTCGAAAAAATTTCTTATGGATACTATTTTTTATCTTAATAATATTTCATATAAGATGATCACTCTACTAACAAATCCATCCAACAGAACTAAAAATAATTTAATATTTGACCATCTATACTAACAGTTAACTATGTTTATTTATTAATTTTGTCTTTCTAATAAACAATTAAGGAAATAGATTACGTTGACAAAAGAATTATTAGGAGTTATTTTTTAGCCATCGCACAAAATATAAAATAAATCAAATATAGGGTGGCAAAGTAAATGAAGAATAATTCCAATTTGAAAAGGACTCATTTGATTGTGTTTGGGTAACGGCAATTTCTCAATTTTGGATAAATATAAAAACTGATGAATTTGCAACGGTACTCCATACAATGACGCATAGCATATCAACAATGACAGAGACCAACATGGTTAAACATGAGGGCGGATTTAAAATTTATATTATACGAATTTAAATATATTATATTTTTATGTTATGAATTTTCATATCTACGGGTCCTTGTTATAACTTTAACAAATTTTTATACATAAATTTATGTTATGTGTCAAAAGTACCGAGTTATATCCTTAAGGAGTTGATTGGTAATGAGATAGAATAGACAAATTATCTTATATTATGAGATTAGTTATCTCATCATGTATACGGAATAACTTATTCTATCATTATAGTATAAATGATGAGATAAATCCTAACTAAACACATAATAAAATAATCTTGCATTTTGTTGCGAGATTATTATCTCTTATACTAAACAATCCATAAGTATCTATTTGCAATTGTCATGCTCAAACAAGGATTCTCCTATCCTTGATATAACTATCTTGACAAGATTTAAAGGAGAAACCTCGAAAGGCATACAAGTGTGTCTCTCATACATACAGCCCTATGGGCCCACACATCCCGACTTCTTTCTCTTAACCGCACGCCCAAATAACAAAGGAATTATGTTGAATTCAACTTGTTTGAACTAAGACGTAGTTATGTTATATTGACATGATAAGTGTTTGTTGTGCGTTGATAAGTTAAAGTCGGTAAATATCCTACCCTCTTCTGACTCAATTTATGAAATCACGCTGGATATACTATTGTGTTATTGTATTGACTCTTGGTCTAGCATGCCAATTTTTAGCAACACCGCATGGAAAGCTTCAATCGAGTAACTAGTGGAAGTTTAATTATGAGAAGGTTTGAATAAATTCCAAATAGTAAGCCATCACTTATAATAATAATAAAATAAGTCTAATAAAAATAGGTGAGTAAAAAATGATTGTTAAAAGATGATGTATTGCTTACAAAAAAATATATATGGTCCCCTCCACTTCGAAAGGCCAATTTTCTTACTTAACAATAGGATGAAAACTTATTTTTGATAAAGTATAAGAAAAAAAATTGCATTCTTTCTTTTTAAGAAAAATAAATTTCAAAGTTTCAAAGACTATACCAACCCAATTTAAGTGTTTTGCTTTGGCCTAGCTTTTTGACCTATAGGAGCTGAGGCAGATGCTTGCTTTATCTTAGTTTGACAGGCATGGGCGGAGCCATCTTAGGTAAAGGGTGTCGGGTACTCATTGGCCGTAAAATTAACACGGTAGGGCATAAAGTTTAAAAAGATAAAAGGAGACTTTTGAATCCTGTGATCTTAAGAAAAGTAAGACCACTTAAATTGAAAGGGAGGGAGTAGATTATATCGAATATCTAGAAAGTAATACAAAAAAAGTTAACCATTTACGACTGTGGTGAAATGATAAGTATTCCTTCGACTTTAATTAAAGATCTCTAGGTTAAACCATGAATATAGAGTTGCATCCTTTATGCTACAATGTAGAACTTTCGAGCACAACTGATGAACAATTCTATAACCCCTTCCCTCCCTTTTCTTAATTTGGTAGGGATAGAAGTTTATCCAATGAACCTATTTTGATAACTTTATTACAGACTGTAATCATTTGTAAATATTTTTTAAAAATGATTATAATTTATCAATCAACTAAGATTCAATTCCAAACTAGTTAATATTGATTGGAAGAAACTTTTGTACCTATTACAACAACATACACAATACAATCCTACAAATAAAGTCGGGAGATGGTAGGCTGTACACAAACATTGCCTTTACATTTATGAGATAGAGAGGTTATCTCCGACAGACCCTCAAAATAAGTGTACATCCTACATGTGACTTATTCTAAGTTGCGTATGAACTTTTGTTTTCTCTTAGACAAGTCCTAATAAAATCACCAAACACTATTACTACAACTCATCCTCCACCAAATCATATACTTGTGCAACTTTATGTCCAACCAAGTGTTGATAATGATTTACACAATATTCACTATTCTATTGTATATAAAGCTAATACTGGTGAACAATATTTTCTACAAAAACATTTTACACTATAGTTTTCTTTGGTTTCCACCCGGTTTCTCCTAACCGCTTTAGAACCTGGTTAATTCGAATTCATGCTCCCTGAAAAAGGCGACTTCATTTCCATGTCTCAAACCCGAGACTTTTGGTTAAGGATGGAGGGGTATTTACCAATCCTAAACAACCTTTTATGGTCATTTACACTATACTAACACAAGGTTTTGAAACTAATAGAAAATATCTCGTTCATAGCTATCGAATATTACTGTGCAAATCTGCAGTTTCAGTATAAAGTTATACTCTACTGCAATTTGCAGTAACTTCCATTTATATGAAGAATGACATCTCACATCTTTATAACCTTTCTATTTCTTGAGCCTTGACAAACTATGCCTAATGCTGTCCTCTAAAGGTTTAATTTGTTTAAGGAACACTTTATGGTAAGTAAATGAAATAGGCGGAAAAGGCATTCTGCGAAGACTATAACAAATGGACTATTTTTCCCTCTCCTAGCCACCCGAAGGAAAAGGAAACAAGGGATTCCTATAGCACATCACTTGCACTAAACTTAAGGTTACTACTTAATTGTCTATTAGAATCATCAGGATCTTTCACTGTGATACTTTGTTCGACAAAGTAACTGTGGTAGACCAACAAGATTATCATGGTTGCTTCCTCTCAGCGAGAAACATGAGCAAGTCCTCACAAAATGAAGCCATAACAAACGTTTTTTACATTGATTAGTCTACTTCAAAAGCCAAATAATGACCAACTGCCTAGATCTTGATCTACAAGATGTCAAACAATCATGAGCACATATAAATTGCAAACAAACATAACCTTAAAAGAGTATGGCTCAACCTATGATAAAATTTGAATGAAGTGTTCACTTACATGAGGAATGGAGCATTAAATGCACAAGCGGGAATTGTAAGAACCTTGATATTCCTGAAGGAAGTTCTCCTGTTAAGCTTAGTTTCCATCGAACAGAGTAACAGAGATATATATATATATGATGGCGACAATAACAATAAAACTAAAGAGTTCCAGCGATAAGTACCTTACTTCAATCGTACCCACGAGGCTCCTTTGTCTCCATCTAAGATAAGTTAAAGTGAAGCTATTCTACCACGTATTAGTTTTGGCCTCGGCGACCAGACCAAAGTAGTAACCAAATTCTTGTTGGCGATTATTTATGAAAAAAAAAATGAAATTCTAGAAACTCCTTTGAGTTCCATTGATCATGATCTCTCCTTTCCTTTTTTTTTTCCTTTTTTCTATTTGGGGGTGGGGGTTCTGCTTATCTTTTCCGCCTTGATCTCAAACTCAGATATCTTTCAACCACTATATGAATAATCTCCACTAGAACTGAATTTACAGATGGATTGCGCGCATACTTGGGATAAATATTTAGCATAAATGGAAAAGAGAGAAAAAATTGTTAACAGACATCTGCTTAACCTTGATTATCAATTCAAGGCAATCAGAACTGAAAGCTCAAAATGTTCTTTTTATTTCCTCTCAACACGAGTAACCCGTTGCAAAGTTACAGCTATAGATTGTCAGCTTCCCCACGTGTCCAAATGACAGTATGGTGCTGAAACACATGTACCATACATGAACTGCAGGTTACTTGCCATCATCCACAATTTGACTGTTTACAAACAGGCTATCTCTCCTTTTTGGAAAACCTGGTGTTTCTAGATTTGTCCCCCTAAATTTTAACTCCGAGGTTGTTCTAAAGTTGGGATCAACAGAGGCAGGCCTAGAATTTGTATCAGCAGAATTTGTTCTATAGGCACCTGCCGTTCCACCAGAATAGCGAGATGGAGAGACATACCTTCCAGATGGACCTCTGAGGCTGCTACCCCTAAGATCCATAAGATCTGCATTCCTCGATGAATCAGGATAAGATCTGTCACCCTGGCTGGATCCCATTGGAGCCCCACTTGTAACACCCGTAGAAGGGAAAGGATCATCAGGTCCCCAGGAGGTAAGAGCTTCCTTTTTCTTGGCAAAAAAATAATATGCACCTAAAAGGAAAATGATGAAAAATAAAACAGGACTCGTCCACAGCATAGTGTTGAACTCATTTTTGAAAACTGGAAGGTTTGAGCGATATATCCCCAAGTAACCACTTCCCAGTCCAAGAATAATGAGCTTTTCTTGATCACTGGCAACTAAAGGAATAACCTTTCTGCTTTTATCATTTAGTTCCAAAGATTGAGAGCTCAAAAATGATGCTACAATCTCATCATGACCAACAGAGAACAAAAGCCTTGGTCCACCAGACCGCACGTAATGCAGCGATGACACGTTATACAGTGATACCTTCTCCTGGTTAGCAACAAGCAAATATCCTTTGATCGCCTGAAATGATAGAGGCTCAGCCATCTCTAACTTCCTTTTGGATCTAACCCTGCACTTGAAGTTCATATTATCACCTAAGAGTAGCACATGAATCAAATCACCATCAGATGTAAACCCGTATGCTTTCGACCGTTCAGTTGCATCAAATATATAACTCTTAGCAACAGAATTGTTTAAACCTTCACATTCAGATTCCCTAATCTTCATGGTCCTCAAGTCTAATGACCCTGCACCAGTCTCAGTTAGAAATAGAAGCCTTTGTTTCAAGAACGCAAGTGGCCTGCTCTTTGGCGTCGTCACCCCATAAACAGTTCCATTCTCCCTAAAAACCCTTAGTTTCCCACCAGAATCAGTGGACAAGATATACCTATTTCTTCCAACATGATGCACCTCTAAACTTAAAATCGAAGACCCCCCTTCCTCGATTTCCGGTGAAGCAAATTTTCCTACAGTTTCCATACGAAGAGCAGCCCTGTCATCACCATCGGGCACTACTACCTCCCAAATTCTATGCATCAAAATCCCACCATTCTCATGCCCCGTAACAACCACACTCTCATTCTTATAAACAGACAAGTACGACACATAAGCTGTTATTGGTGAACTCATGGACGTCTGAAATTCAACCAAAACTTCTCCATTTCTAGAGAATGCATACGCCTTTCCGCGATCATCGCCAATGGCAACATACTTACTCAGTCCTTCAGCATCTCTAAATGGTAACACATTGATGCTAGTTGCATCTGATCCTAATCTCACAGCTGATATAAACTGAAACCTCTCCAACCAAAGAGGACTATACTTTGTAACAGACACTTTATTCTCTAAACTACCCTCACTACCCACAAACCCCTCACCTTGAATCTTCTTTTTTTCACCCAAAACAACCTGCTCTTTACCTTCCAAGTTTTGAACTTTAGGGTATTCCAGTAATCCTGATTCTAACCTAGAAACAAGCAAGCTAAGATTTTCAACAATCCCTTCTAGCTTTTCTATTTGAAGTTGATGTCTTTTTAACAAATCTAAAGCATCAACATGTTCAAATTTCTCTTCAACCCCAAGATTCTCCAACTTCTCTTCTTCAATTACAACTTCAGCAAAAGCTCTAAAAACCCATGAAACATGAAATAACAAAAGCAAAGAAAATAAGAAAATCTTGCCTTTGTGTAAGCTTGCCATTGCAGAAACTGATGTTGGTATCAAAGCTCTGAGGTCATTAAGTTACAGATCTTGATTTATTTATTTTTCAATATTTATTGTTCAAGATTTGGAGGATCAAATGAAAAAACAAATCTTTTTTTTTTTTCTGAATATCCTCACTTGTTCATGAGTTTTTTCTTCTTCACTGTGTATACTGTGCTTTGGTGGATTTAGATTTTAGGGCTAACAAGTTCCTTTTTCAGTTTTTTTCTTTTTTCTTCTTCAAGCGAAGTCCAAAAGCTTGACACTGTAAGAACGAGAGAGGATCTTGTACGTTGCACCCCATGGCATGTACCAGTAGAACTTAACAGGAGCTGATAAGTGATAGGGGTAGCTAACACTTTGTTTGGACTGTTGTTATTTCTTGTTTGATAATGTATTGCATTATATCGTATTGTATTATTTTAATGAATAAAACTTTATTACATATTATTTTATAAGATATGTATTGTATTGTATCGTGTTGTATTGTTTTAATAAATACAACGTGTTTGATTAGATTATATTGTTTTCCGTCGTTATGCATCCAAACTGATAAACCTAAGAGAAAACTAGGGTACTGAATAGAGATATTATAAAAAAGTAGGGTAAATGAATATTAAATAATTAGTTAAAATAAAATGAGAAGAAAATAGTAAGATAACAAGGCGATCATACCAAATCGATTGTGGCACAAAATGCGTCTTTGTTTTATTACCTAACAATAAATTTGAATATACAATATAATAAAATTTAAGTAATAATCAAAACAAATATTATATTTAAACTAACAATACAATATACACTGAAAAGTAGATATGGATATTTTATTTTATTTTGAAAGATTGAATCTACTTATATTGAAAATGTGTTTTTATTCTAACTTTTTCTTTAAAGTAGCAATTAATGGTTCGCTGATCAATTTAAAAACTACTGTCGCCAATACTAGAGAATCAATTTGTTAAAAAATATTTTCTTGAATCATAATCAATTTACTGCCTTATTTTTTAGTATATGATATGTTAAAAATATTTGTTTATGTGCATTTATATATAATCTAAATTCTAGACAACCAATGTGGATGAGGATAGGTTTGCATGGAGGTGGGTGGGGTACTTGCATAGGGAAGATAGGATGGTGATGGGATGGAGGAGGATGGTAGGCAAGTTTGAGGTGGGTGCAGTATTAGGGGGAAATATCATTTATAAAATTTATTTATTCTATTCTCAAATCTCAACCAAAAGTTTCTTATAGATAATTTAACAAAATATAAATATTTTTCCAAAATTTCAGAAGTTAAATTCCAAAATTTTCAAGAATTTTAAAAATAACAAAAAGGTGTTTCACTTTTTTCATTCCAAATTACTACAAATAGTCAAAAACAAATCCAATTTTTCAAAACCTATTTTTTTTCATTCAAATTTCACAATGAAAAAT
Organism: Solanum etuberosum; assembly: GCA_029582245.1. Classification (NCBI taxonomy): domain Eukaryota; kingdom Viridiplantae; phylum Streptophyta; class Magnoliopsida; order Solanales; family Solanaceae; genus Solanum; species Solanum etuberosum. The sequence continues at coordinate 100,975 of JAJONR010003350.1, read as the reverse complement.
GATCAAACAATTACTATATGTAACAAAGAATGATTCACATGAAAACCATGTGAATAACGTGTAGTCAAAGAAACAATGTCATAGATACAATTGAATAACCAAAACAAACATTTATAGCCCCTCGTTTTCTCCTTCCTAATCAGTTGTGTACTACTTACTTCAGTCGAAACTTTTAAAAGTTTTCGAGTGTTACTAGGAGAGAAATGGTCAAAATACCTTTGCCTACGAGAAAAAAACATATACTTTTAGATTATGAAATGGCAACATTAGCAAAAATTTAAATGCACTACCCTGTAATTACCAAGATGGTTAAATGAACAAACTTGAAGCTGTTGTTGGTACTGAAGAATCCTCAGACAATAAACGGGTAAAGTATTAATGCTAATGTAAACAATCAAGTAGAAAAAAATGACAGTCTTCCATGAAGAAAACACAAAGTGAATGTAATTGAGACGAGAACAAAAGGCAGGAGCGCGAAAAGATTTAGATTGAAAATCTCAAAAATCAAAATCACCAAATAAAGCTAGGAAGAAGACAGCAGATGCATCATTTTGATGGAGCCTTAAATCATTAATTCGGGTAAAGTCGGGGCATCAAAACATCGAAGTGTCTTGAAATCGGAAGATTGACAAAAAGCAACTTTGGATCAACACTCATGCTGGTAACCTTAAACCGATTAAACAAAGCAAAACGAACAGCTCACTTGTGAATCAACAAATTGAGCTAGAAAACAATAGATGAAACCCAATTATGAAGGGTAGCCAGAAGTAGTTACATCCAAATTATTGCAGAAGAAACAGAATCACATTTCAAAGTCCCACGACGTCTCAGCACTTAACTTTGGGATTTTGCGTTCCTCAAGCAAACAGAGAGATGCACAAATCTGGAGACAGGAAGAGAATCTCGAGTCAGGAGTGGTCTCAGGGAATCAAAACAAAAAATGAAGAATTTCTTTAGATGCTTTACATAGTTCAATAGCTATCAATAAACCAAACCTTGAACACAAGATCAAGAAGCACTGGTTTATATATATATATAAAAAGAACAGAAAAAGGACAGCCATGCATGTGCATGAAGCTCCCACTGTGCGGGTGTCTGGGGGACCACATTGTCGATTTCACAGAAGGAAAAGCAAATGACAAGCATGAAGTGAGCTACCATAAGGTTGATCTCGTTACTATTCTGTCAGAACAAAATAAGGCATGGAGGATAAAAGGAAAGTAGAAAAAACGACACAAACAAATTTAAATTTAAAAATGAAAATAAGAAACTGTCCACTTATGAAGTTCATTCTACAACAGATGATCAGTTTTTTCCGCTGAATTATCCAATATAAGTGAGTGCGTGTTTTGGTTTACAGAATAAGGATACAATCTAGCTAGAAATGATTCGTGTTCATTTTAAACGTCATTAGAAACCGGGGAACATTCAATTAGGAGGTTCACGAGTAAAAACGAGAAGCTTAAAAACAATGTCATTATGGTTCAACTATCAAATACTTCAACAAAGATTTTCACACAGAATGTATAACAGTAGTGATGCTAATAAAATATCATGGCTATAATAGATGTTATAATTTGTGCATTTCTTTGCACATTCTGATGGCATATCGATCACTTATAGGTGAACATGAATGAGAACATTATTTTTCACTATTAGCAATTGAAGGCGATTTTTTAACTGGTTCCTCTCTCCACAACAATCAAATAGAAAACACATTTATGGCAACATAATGGATCTAAGCTGGATTTCCACAAAAGCTATAAATAACTGCAAAAAATCATAGATATGTGCCCTACTTCATGATCTATCATATCCAACAATGCAATGACCCTATCAAATGACAATCAGGGAACCAATCCCAATGCAGAATGACTTTTAATGGTCTCTTGCACTTATCAGGGTAAAAGATCCTTTTGTGGACGCTTATTGATGCACATCAAAATCAGAAAAGTCGAACAAATGAGTCTCTGAATCAATATGACATGTGGACATTTATATTAGTAAAAACATAAAATGAACTTCCATTTCTTTAGATTTTTCAACATGCAGCCTTCATCCAAACAAGAAATTGATCAATTGCTAAACTTGTGACATCAGGGAGGGATAGGCCCTTCCCAGACTAGACATAGCCTGCAGACTCGCAATAATGAACAATTCAAAATAATATCAACACGTGTGTGTAATAATTAAGCAGAAATGATAAGAAACAAGCAAAACCACTAAACCTGGCAGAGACTCTATACAAGTGCACTACGATCCCTTCATCATTAACCCTCAATGAACCCCAAGGTATTTACATTCCGATCACTTAAATGTTGTAAAAAAAGGTCATATAGTATTATAGTTACAGATTATCCCACATTCTGTGGGTTATAGAAGGTCTGCAATGACACGGACAACTGGCGTTAAGAATTTTAGCACATGACCAGTGCAAGTAACAAGTGGAGTAGAATGTGTGACAACTCCAACACATTCTTTAATGTTCACCAGAAGACAACTTTCTTGTAAGTAACAAGTAGCTTTTAAAAGCAGTGACACCAACTATGAATTTTGTTGGCAAATGAGATCAACAAACTAGTGAGCCATCAAATTCACAAATGTTCAAAAAGATAGAGCTGACAGAAATAAGCCCCAAAAAACATAAGCAAGCCAATTGAAATTTTAGTGCCAACTATATAATAGTTTAGCTTTGTAATTCAATTACAATGGAAATGGCCAATGAAAATATGGATGGAAAGCTTGACAGTTATACCTTAAATGATCCATTTAACTTTGAACTCCTGGACCATTCGAGCCCCAAATTCCTGCTTGTCGTCTGATAAGTAGCCCTAAACACATCGTCCCCATAGAATTTACGCGATACCATGAAGTCCCACGCATTCTTTGCCGTATCATAGATGGGCTCAAAAGTAGTGATTCCTCCATGGACGTATGTGTACTTTAATTTACAACTTCCCGAGCCCATCACATGATTAGCCGACACCTTGTTGGCGGAATCAACCACCAAGGCTCCATCCAATATTGTTCGCTTGTCTCCATGAAAATGAATGTAATTCAAATTCAACGGCTTCTCCAGAACCTTGATTGAGTTCATAAACTGAAACCTAATGTCCTGAAACCACAACACTATATTAACTAAGAGCTAATGACAATCTAAAAACACAATCTATCAATCAACTACATCTCAATCTCGTTCTATTTAACTAGGGTATTTTTCACAGACATACTAAATTGAAACCGAATGTCCAAAAACTATAAAACTTTCAATAGTGAACATTAAGAGCTAAACCAAATTCGAAAACACAATTCACTCAATTAACCAACTACATCTGAATCCCAAACTAGTTAGGACTGGTTATGTAAATCAATGTATAAACTCTACTCGATTTTTAACTAGACTACTTTTCACTGACGGCCTAAATTGAGACCGAATGTCCAGAAACAGCAAAACTTACTATAGTACACATTTCGAGCTAAAGTGAATTCTAAAACACAACTCAGAGCTTGTTAGGGTTGGCTTTTTGAAGTGTTTGGGTGAATAAAAAAGTGCATATAAGCACTTGTTTTTAAGCAAAAATAAGTCGAAAGCCTTAAGTTAGAATTTCTATTGCTTTTGGCTTATAAGTCACCAAAATAAAAAGTCAACCCAAACAGGCTCTCAATCAATTAACCAACTAAATCTCAATTCCAAACTAGTTAGGATCGGCTATGTAAATCAACTGTCTACATTTCGAGCTAAGAGGAATTTAGAACAAAATCAATCAATTAACCAACTACATCTCAATTCCGAACTAGTTAGAATAGTATAGGTAAATCATGTGTATATATTCCATTCAATTTACTATAACATTTTTCACTATATCGACGGTGATTAGTAAAACTGACATATGCAGAATCGAGTCCAGACCTTCTTTGGGACGTTGTAGTCGACGATGAACAATCCAGGTTTCTCAACGGCCAGAGCTAATCCGTTTAAGCTGGGACCTTTGACAACAGTAGCATCGGTCATGGAAGCTCGGAGCTTAAGGTCGCCGGCGTTGAATGCAACAGTAGCGGCGGCGGCTGCTTTGTCGGGCTCATATCGTGCTTTGAACGAAGCCTTCATCGTTGCCGAGTGAAAAATGGACTGTATTCGATTCTCTAGCGAGCGGGATAAGGAGGAGATTTGAGGTTTAGGAATTAGGAAATTGCTGATGGATGGCTCTAACACTTCGGGCCGGCATTCTAATTTGTTCAACTGAAATTGAATGGATAAGACAAACATGCCCCGTAAGGGGAGAATTTCATAAATACAATAAAGTAACTTTATTTACATCAAATATAATCAAATTCTTATTTACATGAAAGATAGTTTAAAATTTGCGATATATTTATCGGTAATAAAAAGTTTCTTTCAACAAAATGATTTTATATATATATATATATATGATGTATTGATATTGTATAAATAGTGAATATTTGTGTATAGATAATGTATAGTTATATATCAAAGATATATATACATTATTTATACAATAAAGTATATACTATAGACTAAATTTTTCAATCTCAATCAACATTATCTCATATAAACAATTTCAAAATTTAGATATGAGTTCCTTTAATATTTCGAATCTTTTGACATATTATTTGTTGTTTTGAGCATAATAGGAAAAAAAAATTATTTTTCGTCAAACATTAATTACTTATTGTCAAATCATTTTTTAAAACCCAAGACCAAATTAATATCAATTTATATGAATATCGTAATAAAATACTTATGTCAATCTCCATGGGCACACATAATCTAAACCGTTTCATTTAATTTTATTTCGCAGCAAACACATAGTCATTCGCCTCTCTACCCAGAATCTCGCTCGCCACTCTTAGTTCTATCCATCACCTCTCTCACTTTATACAAACACAAATGTACTTATAAAGATATCGATGTGATCTCTTTGCTTACGAATACTTATAAATTCACCATAAATATTACTTTTTTGTATTATGCACTTGAGTTAAGGATCCTTCAAAAATAATTTTAAACCTCCACGAGGTAGATATAAAATATGCGTACACTCTATACTTCTGAATTTTCACTTGTGAAATTTCTCTCAATATATTATTGTATTAATTATTTTAATGCTTAATTATTCACATATTATATTAAATTTGTTTGTGTTATGTCATATTTGATAGTATCCATAAATAGTTAAATTAAACATAACACACTTTTTATGTATAGAAGGACTAAGAAAATATATTTTAATTAATTTAAAGGTTAAATATAGTAAATCATGTATCAGAAGGACCAAAAGCAAAACTTACCCGCAACTTGGGGGACCAAAAATGCTATTATATAATACCAAAATAAAACAGATAGGACCCAGTCAGCGGCATCTTATAAGCCCAATGTCAAGAACACAAAGCCCTAGTTCCCGCCAATATTGTTGGCGCCATTTCACATCTCACCAATATCCATATAAATCACTAATTTCCCAGGAATTTTTTACCCTCCATTTTTTCTTCTCAACTTTCTCGATTTACTCTTGAATCTAAATCTACAGGCGAAACCAAGCGATTCTGAGTCAGGTGAGCTGAATTTGCTATCTTTTTTTTATCTCAGATCTGTTTTCTGAAGTTGTTGATTTGTCTTTCTGTTACTGCATTCGTTGTTTATTGGTAGGTTTTTAGAGGAAACAGCTGGAGATGTTGATCTGTGCTTCTGTTACTGCATTATTTGTTTATTAATCAATCCGTCCCAATTTATGTGTCGCCGCCATTTGAATTTTGTGCTGTAAAACAGTCATGGATCATTTGTGTGGCTATAAATGATTCCTTAAGTGTAAAAGTGAAATCATAAAGTTAAATTGTTTCCAATTATAGAATTTTGATACTCTTTATCGGACTGACTGAGTGAGCTTTACAATTTAAAGTAAAATGGGAAATTTACTATAATTTTTAGGGTTTTTAGGCCCTCATTTCCATGTACTACTCATGCCACTGATGAAGATTGTATATATCTGGATCTTTGAGTTGTAGCTGTTAATTTGTTGTTTCTCAAGAGTATACGAATTGATGGATCCAATTTATCAATTGGAAAAACTGTGTTGCGATTTTCGAGTATATGTTAAATGAATTGTTTTTATATAAACCCATTTGTTTTTCTTTGGAAAACATATGACTGAATTAATTCACTTGTTGTAAAAAAGCTGTTTTAAGTGATTAATTTGTGATAGTAATAGCTTAGTTTATAGGGTAATTGATATCCGAGTACTCTATTTCAGATCTTGCTTGAGGCAAGGCATATTGATTATCTCTCAGTCTTGTCAAGACAAAGATTGTTAGATAGAAACTTGTTTTGGAGACTTTGTATGTTAGCATATTACTGACATGCCATAATTTTGATAAGTAATTGGCATTGCCTAAGTTCCAAATCTTCTCATTGTTCCACACTATAAATTCCCCCCATGGTTTCTTCTGTCACTTCCTGCTCTCACTATGGTTTTATTCAAATGCCATTTGCTCGTCTGTGTGCTGTTAATTATGCTTTTCTGTAGTTTACTGGCTGTGAAATTTTGCTATCGTTTTTTTGTCTTCCTAATTCAGCTCAAGCAAATTGAAATATTGAGCTAACAAAATCTTTCTTTATGTAAAAACTTGGGTTGATTAATTTTGGACCTCACCTCATTGACACTACTAACCAAAAATTCTGATAAAATTGGTGAAAACTTTTGGTAAGAGTAGCAGCATTCCCCTTTTAATTCTGGAAGTAGGTCACATCTGGTCTAACAACTTTGTGGAATGCATACCATTGTTTCTTACTACAGTTCTATCGTCTGTTGAACTACTCTGTCATTGTATTTTGTGTAAATGTGTTAATTTTTCTCCATGTATTCCGACATACTTCTTTTTGTTTTCTATTTTTTCCTTCATTGTAGTAGAGAAAATAGAGATAATTTTTTTGAAGTGTTTGAGTTTTAAGACATCCCAAAATAGGATTTGGATCCAATGGAGGTTACCTCAATAAAATTGTAAGCTTTAACGCAAATTAAGTGGAAATGTTCATTGATTCCTTCTTTGCTTTCTTGCTACTCTACTTGTGGCTTAAGGTTTCTTTCTTCTGCAGTTTATGGAAGACTGGTGTGACATCTTGGAGTTATAAAGGACTTGTGCTATAGTCTATCCCTTCGAGGGCATTTGTAGTTCCACCAACAGTTCATGAACTTGAGTCAAACCTGTTAGACAATGGAGCAAAGAAGTTGCAACAACTTGCACTTTATCCAGGTTAGGAAGAGAGGTTTGACAGTAAAAGTCCCTAATGTAGATTCTCATGGAAAGCCAGCTTTAATGTTCAAGAAGTTAAAAGACATCTATGATACTGAATATATTAAGTGTGAAAGCGAATGTCTGCAGGTGGTAGACAGAACATTACAGGCAGTAGAACCTGAAGATAACATAATTGGTGGCTGTGCTAATCATGAAGCAGATGATAAGTCAGATGATTGCGATTTTGGTGAAATAACACTGAAACAACTGAAGAATAAATGCAAATCCAAGAAAAGGAAACTTGCTACTCCAAGTTCTAGTATGACCTGTCTGAAGCAGCCTAACGGATGCTATCTTCCAGAGGAAGATGATGATCTAAAAGTACCCCTTAGTCATTTGAAATCGGGGATTTTCAAAAAAGCAAATGGTAAAAGAAGGTGCACCAACAGGAATCTCTTTGCATCTCCAAAAGAGCCTGTATCAGTTAAACTTGAAGAGGTTTTTGAGCCTGAAATTTCTCAGCAGCTCAGAAGTGTTTTGCCTGAAGTGGCAGAACCCATAGTTGACACTTCTGAATCTGAGTTCTCAGTGTATCAAAGCTCAGATTCCTCCAATTGCTCCTCTAATATCCAGATGGTTAGCAAACTGGAGCCTGTTACAATTACATGCAGTGAATTTCCAAATGTTGTTGACTCTGAGGAAAACAAACCAGTTTTGTTTGCTGAAGAACAGCAGCTTTGTACTCTTAACCAGATTTCCAGTGATAACTCGGAACATGTGGAATCTAAATATGTTTTCTCAGCTAGTGAAGTGCCTGCAGAGGTAAATAATCAGGAGGACGGATGTAATGGAGAGAACAGTCAAAAAGAGTTGTTTGCTCCAGCAAGGTCTATGGAAATAGTAGCAGCAGCAAATGATCAGAGTCTAGACATGTATGACTGCCTGACGAATTGTTCTGATACAGTCAAGATTTCTGATCAGAAACCCAATAATGTTGTGTTTCATGTTCCTGACGCAACGGTACCTAATAGCACTATCACTGCCAGTCTTCATTGTGCAGATGATGTTTGCATGTTTGGAGATAGAGATAAGGAAGTTTTGCTCTCAAATCAGAATATTAGTTCAGTCGATGGCCCTGTTGACAATTGCATCTCATCGTGGAATTTTCAAACTTGCTCAGGCAGTGACAATTGTTTGCCATCCTTGGACAAAATTGATGACAAGGAGCAGCGAACAGATTCTTGCTTTTCTGATGCAGCAATTAGTTTGATTTCAGGAAATTGCTTGGGTGATGAAAATCAGCCACTGAAATATTCAAGTATTTCTGAAGAAAAAAATATGACGTTAAGCAGTCCACCTCCGGATGTTGTTGATCAGATCTCAGCACCAGAGCTGTCACCGCCTCCCGAGAGACTTCTTTCGACACGAAAGGTTAGGGGTGTTTGCTGAAGATAAATTGTTTTCTTTTTATTTCTTGAAGTGTCTTAAACAATATATTCTTATGCAGGCTATTTCTCCATCCTCTCAAGAGCGACTTTGTCTGGCTATGAACTCCATAGAGTTAATTGATGACCTGGAGAACTACAGTAAGTCATAGATGAAAATAGGGTTTCCAATCATATGTTGGATTAATTCTGTGTTTTATCCACTTCCTATATAATTCAATTGACGTATACGGTATATGCATTGCAAATACAATCACAGTTTATATGTTGCTTCAAATTTCCTTTAGGATAAACCTATCATCAGAGAAACAACTCACAGTGCTTCAAGTTAATTCAAAGTTCATTTTACCTGTATGGTTTTAAGCATTCTGGTGGTTGCTTCTTTGGTTAAACCCAGGAACCGATTACTAGAAACTTGAGAAACAGATGGGTTTTTCAGATCCTCTATTTTTGATGTACAGTAAATCAGACAAAATCAGTGGTGTGCAAGTCAATAGTCAGCCAGCTTTTATGTGCTGGTAAATGAAGATAACAGCTTATTATAGATTGTTTTTTAAAAGCAGAAAAACAGCTCCTTGTTGTCAGACTTATGTTTTACTGTTCCTTCTTTCTATTCTAGCATTACATGAAATTTTAAAACTGATTTTAGTTATGTATCCTGCAAACTGAAGAAACTAGTAAGCTAGTTTTTTATTTACCAGACGAAGTGAACTATCTTGTCAAATGAACTACAAAATCTTGATTTCATACTTCCAACTTTGAAAGGTACTACTAATTTCCTTTCTAACTCAAATGTATCTGCGGAATAAACTGTAACATCATACTTCTACCTTGAAAGGATTAATATCCTTTCTAACTCATTTATCCACCAAAGATGCTAAGCTGGACTTAAAATCCCAATTATTCAATAGAATGAGACTCTTCATGTTGTTGTCCTTTTGAAATGCTTGTAATAAGATAATATATTTGTTTTCCTAAATGTTCTGAACCATCTTGGAAATCCATCTGACTTGTTTTTTCATGGTCATACTATTTCAGAATGTAAAGAAAAACTCACTTTTGCGGGACATGAGGATTCTGAAAGATCATGCCTAGCTGATGCTAACACAAGTAAAGATTCTGAACGATCTCCACGGCCTAATCAGGCTAAAGTTTTTATAGGCCCCAAGCAGATCTCTAGGAGATTGAAGATTGGAAAACGAAGTTCCCCTCCAAAAGGCAATCTAGTAAAACGAAGTAGTCCTTTGAAGGGCAATCTAGAAGGTCCTCGTCTATCTCGTTCTTTACCTCAGTTTAGCACTGGGTGCACCTCAATTAAACGTTGTTCAGAAAGTGCTATAGCATTTTCACAGCGGCAGATGCATGATATTGAATCTCTAGCATCGAAGCTTATGAATGAATTGAAGTCCATGAAGGATATGGTAGAAGACAAATTACTGTTTGAAGCATATCGAACCAGTTCTTTGAAAAATGATGCTGATGAGGTATGTTATTCCAGATATACTGATATATTGGAGGTGACATTTCTCGAGTTAAACAACCAAAGAATAGATCACATCTAACCTGTTATATGTCTGATATATCAAGTGATGTTTTCTTAAAATCTGAAGTAATATTGATGTTTCAATTTTCCAATACCTCATCTAACAATTGAAAACATATCAATTTGGTCTTTATTTTGGTTTTATAAGTAATGGTCATTAACATGAAATGGCATTTGACAGACAGGGAAAAATTCTAAGAATGAAAAAAGAGGATGTGCAGTTTTCATTTTCATGTGAAATGATTATGCTAGAATGACTTGCTTAGATGAGTTACTTTGCCTGTAATTGTATTGTTCTCAAGTGCTAGTATCTTATGTTTGACAGGTGAAGAATTCCATAAAAGGTGCTACGAAAGTTGAAGAGACAACACGAAAGTGGTTGTCCATGATGACTAGGGACTGCACCAGATTCTGTAAAATCATGGTTGGTACCTTCCATTTTCTGTATAATTCATAGTTGCTCTTCAAACTTCTCCAACATTAAAATATGAACTTCCATGACTTGTTATTAAGTCAAATTTATTTTTCTGTGATGTAGAAATTGACTCAAAATGGTGCGACTGATTCCAAGAACTCAGTACACAGAGAGGGGAGGAAAATTTCTTTTGCTGATGAAGCTGGTGGTATGCTCTGTCATTTCAATTATTTTGAGGATACTGATCCAACTTTGGAATCTGATAGTTTACAAGAAGAAGACATATGAGGCCTCAACTTTCATCTTCTGGAGATATCTCAATATTTTGTTGTATGATAGATTATTGTGTATCTTCCTGATTGATTGTGTCCAATAATGTAACATGAAATATTATTCTCTCTGTTGTGCAGGACCTATTATTACATTTTCAGATAATATTCTGCTATCTACTTTAGATAAAATTACTGTTAGCCAAGTCTCCAAATGCACTTCTCAATTGGTGTTCACATCATTACTATCTCAATAATAGACTGCCCAGATGTGATAGGAAGGTTTTTGGCAAAACTACAACTAAAACATGTTAGGTAGAAAGTAAAAATTAAAGAGTTGTTGAAAAAGGAAGAAACATTCTTTCTGAAACGAACTCAAAAGGAAGGTAAATCAAACAAATTGAAACGAAGGGAAAGGAAGGTAAACCAAACAAATTGAAACGAAGGGAGTAATATAAAAAGACATAGCAAAGCACATTAACCAGATTACAAGAGCATATAAAAAATATGATGAAACAAATGAAAAAATAACATGTGATGTGATGCTCCTTAAATAGGTTTTGAAAGTTGAATTTGAACCAATATGATGCTAAGTATAATTGTTCATTGAAATCTTGGAAGCTTTAAATCCATAGACTTTGAAGATTTACCAAACAACTCCTCCCAAATCTCCGTGAAAGCTTCCACAATAATTGCATGATGGTGTCTTGAATTGAGAGTAAGAAAACAAAGCAAAAGTTGTTCTAAATCCTCTGCTTCAAACATCTCTTTCTCCATTATCATTTCCTTCATTGAATTCTTGAAATCGTCGTAAGGATCTGCTGATCTTTTCACTATAGCAAAACTCTCATTCACTTTTCCATCAGCCATACATGGCATCATAGAATCTTTAAAACTATTCGAAAGGTAATGTTTGAGCCTCCTTACTTTCGTGTTATTATTATTTTTCTTCCTTCTGATCCCGGATAAAGGGTCTATCCGATGATCCACATCGAATGATGATTCAAAACTTGGAGAAGAAATAAAGCTTTCAGTTTCATCATTAGGCTTCTCATCACAACATTCACTACTGAAACTGAACCAGCCACTATCAACAGAGGAAAAACTCATATTCAACCTACTGTTTCTACTTTCCCCCCTTCTCATGTTGTTGTTATCATGATCAGAATATTCAGAATTCGGCGAATTGTATGTTTTACTTGCCAAGTTGTGAGCTTTTCTGAGTATGTAAGGGTGATGTGGGGTTGAGGGAGGTACCGGAACAGGGGAATTATCAAAAATATTGGCAGGGGAAAATTTGTATAGTGAAAGTGGCATTGGACTTTTAGGCAAAAAAGAAGCTTTTTTGGATCGACAAAAGCGAAAAGAAGGCATAGAGAGTTTGAGTTTAAATCTCCTTGTCATATCTAAGTGATGAAAAATGCAATTCTTTTGGTAACAAATGAGATGATGCACAACAACAACAACAAACTTAGTGTAATTCCATAAGTGAGATCTGTGCAGGATACAGTGTACACAGACCTTACCCTTACATTGGCAGGCAGAGAGACTATTTTTGATAAACCGTCAACTCAAGGAAAAAATGACAAAGAAATAAAAGAAAAAGTATGTTGAAAAAAGAAAAAAAGTTTGACAATAACTACAACAAAATAGTAGAAAGTAATGAAAAAATTGTTGCCTGAACCAAAATATGTTATTGCTATGGGCGTTGGTACAATTACAGGCGGAATGTTCAGTACCGATTAGCCATGCCCAAGGAGTTTGGAGTTCAAGAATTTGAGGTTGTTTTATATAAGAAAATTGAGGGAGAAATGGCCGGCTTTGGTCAGCTGACAGTAGGCTAATCTTTTAATAAAGAATTTAAGTAAGTAATATAACTAATATACGCTGTCAGTATAAACAATTTTACATCATCAAGTCATCTTTACTCGTTCTAGCAAGTAACATATTTTATATTTAAAAATTCAGTCTCACATTTTAAGAAAATTCATATGTAGATATCTTTTGGATGATTTAACAGTGTAAATCAAATATTTATTGAGACGGTGTAAACCTTTTTAATAAAACTATTTTCCCCTTATATCAGGAGTTTTGTGACTGACCAAATCTGAGTGAGGTAATGTGAAAGCTACATAGAAATTCCCTCTAGAGGAAATGATCTCAAAAACATTATTTTATGTATAGTTTCTTGAGTGTGACATTAAAATTTCTCTCTTGTATTTTTCTTTTGTTATTTCATGATAATTTGGATTCAAGTACCATGACATTCCACGAAAAATTAGGTTGGATGGCAAGTTTTGAGACCGTTTATGAATATTTAGTCATTTTTAAAATGTATTTGAGAAATAACCACTTTTTAAAGCAGACATAAAATTTGAACAAAAATTATCTCGCAATAAAATGAAAAAGTCTAATTTTTTTTACAAGTGAAATGAAACCATGAACTCAACTACTCGAGGAGTCTTTCATTGAGTTCAAACTCAAGGACAAAAATATGACTTCTTTTTTTTGAGTTCTAATTACTTGTCCACTTTTTTTTTAGTTGTCTCTATTTACTTGTCCATTTTGATAAATCAAGAAAAAATAATTTTTTTTTACCTATTATACCCTCAATTAATTACTTTGAAAAAGGTAGGACTTTTTGAAAATCTTAAATTTTTAATTCATACACTTCATAATTAATAGGGGTAAAATGGTAAACTCATTATGTCAATAATTGTTTTCTCAATAAGTGTGTCAATTTAAAAGTGGACAAGTAATTAGGGACAGATGGAGTATGTGCTAGTAACTAGCGTATATTTTTCGTGTTTAATTCAGAAATATTTTATCCAGCAAAAGGGTGATTGGAGAATAGCTGTAAGGAATACTAAAAGAAAGTACCTCGAAAGGGGGGTCCTCCTTATGTTGCTACGGACGGCTGTCCGAAGTGCAAGGGGTATAGCCATAAAGATGCACGTCTTAGTGGGGAAAAGATTTTGCCCCCGATGTAGCTCGAAAGCAGAAAGAGTAGAATTCACCTTCAGCGAAGAAATAAGGTGACCAGCTGGAAGGTCTTCTTTAAGAGAACTTCAATCTAATACTCATTATGCATTTTTTCTCCCATGCTTTCTTAACAACCAAGCAAATATTTCAGTCTCCTCCCGCCTCCCTCGGGGTGAGAAGTTCCCTTCCCTTTTCTAAAATGCCTGAGGGGTCTGCTCAGCAAACGTACAAAGTGGCCCCCCCTTTGTTAGCAAGAAGTGGTTAGCGGTCCAGGCTCTGCCTCGCTGCGGGTCAGCACCTCCGAAAGAAACGGAGGACTTCATTCAGTGACCCCGCGTTCCTTAGAAAAAATATAAATAAAGAGAACCTATTATGAAGAAGCTATGTTTTTTCTGAACGACATTTTTGATTGGATTAAGAAAGAAATCATAACTTTTAACTTCATATTACTCACTTCAACTAACACAAAGATAATATTATTGGTCATCGAGTAACTTTTAAGATTCAATTTTTTTTATCAGAACAATCTCCAATTTACTGATATTATTATTGATTTTCAATAAGTATGCCTTCTTTTGAAAAACATGTTTCAATCAGTAACACTAACAAAGTACCAAAATATATTTTTTATGTAAAATGATTTTTATCGTACCAAACACATATAATGACATTAGATTTTCCCATAATATCAAATGCAAAAAATACAAAATTTGTCAACTATTGCCAGCAAGCTCCAATATTTATATCACTATATTTTTCTTGCTTCTTTTTTTATTTTAGATAGATATATAAAAGGTCGTCAATTAGCCATCTGAAAAAAAGGTTTCACGTTGAAAAAATCATAATATATGTATCCAGCCGTGCATTGAAGAATTCCTTGCTGCCCAATACCATAAATTTGGTCCTATGAAAGTGACTGTATAATGTATATTAGCAACAATAAGGGCGTGTTCGGTAGGAAGGAAAATGTTTTGAAAAATATATATTTTAGGAAAAATATATTATTCTAAAAGTATTTACCTATAATTTAAACAAATATTATGAAAAATACAGGTGAGATTATGGGGTTGTGGATATGGAGGCTAAGGGTGTGAGCCGTGAAGGTGAAAATAAGATGTGTTGGAGCCTACTGGATGGAGAAGCCACATTAATTAATCAATATAAAATGTCAGTTGCGAAACTTGTTTTTCCTACTTTTATTAAGAAAATCATTTTCATCATTGTTAAGAAACTTGTTTTTTAAATAAAATATTTTCAAAAACTTTTAACCAATTGAAGATAAGAAAATTGAAAAATATTTTTCAAAAAATGTATGTTTTATCCTAAGTTGACCGTTGAATTATGTGAACGGACTCATGAAATTTTTTCCAAAAAATGTTGTTTTCTCCCTACAATATTCTTCTTCTTATTGTTTTATTATTTCATATACTTCCTCTGTCTCAATTTATGTGACATTTTTCGTTTTATGAGAGTCAAACAATTTAAGTTTGACCGGTTATTTACGCATGAAATCTTCAAATTTTTTGAAATGGAAATTTATATATTTATAAACTACGTGAAAAGTACTATAAGTCACAATAATTGACAATTCAAATTATTTAAAAAATATATAATCAAAAATAAACTTGTTTGAATCTAGAAATCCAAAACACATAAATTGGGAAGGAGGGGTAGCATTTTTTTTAAATGTAAGATATTATTCCCGCCAAAATTAGACCCACACAATAGCAACCACCAAAAAAACACCTCTTTGGAGAAAAAAGGTGGCAGAGAAATATCCATTTCTCCCCAAATTTCTCTCAAAATCGTGTGCTCCGTTCAATCCTCTTTCAAAGCAGAAAAAATGGAAACACCATTTTCTTAATTCTTTTTCCCAACAATCTTCCTCTTTCTCTTGTATAATTTTTTTGAAGAATAGTGTTGTATTTTTTACACCATGAGGAAATTGAGCCCTAATTTGGACAAAGAAGATGGATTGGATACAGTTTTGGAGGTTCCTCTTCCAGAAGAAATGTTTAGCAAAACGGGCGGCAGCAATGCAGCAATCAGGTGGAAGAATATGCTAAATCTAATGCGAGCTGATAAATTGCCTGATCGATCGAAGGCGGTTTCCTCTGGAAATAATGATCAATTTATGTTCTTGTTGAAAATTGTTGGATCGGCTCTTATACCTTTTCAGGTTCAATTGGATCATGCTATTAGCTTGCCTGTTAGAGATGGTTGCATTGTGAGTTGCTCTGTACATCTCTCCTGTTTTTTTGTTTTTGGATAAAATAAAATAATAATAATGTGTTCACTCAAGGTTCGGGGAAGGGGATGTGACGTAGGAAGCCTATCTGACGTAAATATTAGTGATTTCACATTTCGCACCCCTGACTTATAAGTCACTGGTATATTGTGTAATGCTCTTCATTTCACATTATTTCGTTGTAGTTATTGCTTTCATTTCCATGTTTCCTTTTTCAAACTTCAGTCTATCTGAAACAGTCTCTATCTCTACGATAGGGGTAAGGTCTGGGTATATTATACTCTTCTCAGACCACACGTGTGGAATCATATTGGGTATATTGTTGTTGTTGATCTATAGGTTACACTGAGACAATTTTACCATTGCTTCAAAGCTCGCCTTCTTTTGGGATATTTGTATTGGACAAAACAATATTTTCTTAAATGGGTAACAAAAATGACTAAATTTGAATATTCTTGAATTCGATTCCTGAATAATAAGAATGCTAATGTACTTTTTTTTATCAATCAATCAATCACCTCTGCATCATATTTTATCAAATTAATCAGGTCGATTTTATGAATTCTCACTCTATATATTTGGCTCTATTCTGAATGTAGTAGCTGCTTTGGTGGGTAAGGGAATGGCTGCATGAAGGCAAGGGGTTCAATCGAATCTCTTTTGCCGGAAAATTATTTTGTGCAAGTATATATCCTAGGATCTATGTCTGCTCTGATGTCGTGTTGATGTGTGTGATCATCTCATCTAAAAGCTCAAGCGGTTAGAGAGAGCACATTTTTATTTACTTAATTATATTATGAACAGTTACGGTGAAAAACAGAAGATAAATGATGTATCAAATATCACAATATCTTAACTGATAGATTTTGTTTAAATTTCTCAAACAAGAAACATGCTGAAACCCTTCTCTAATGTTGTGGTCATCAGAAAGCTTCTTCTGCAAAATACATAGTACAACAATATCTAGCAGCTAGCGGAGGGCAGGCTGCATTAAATTCAATCAATAGCATGTACGCGGTCGGGCAATTGCAGATGGCAATGTCAGACATACAGCAAAGTGGTAACCAAATGAACTCCAAACGGACATGTGAGGACGGAGGATTTGTTCTTTGGCAAAAGAACCCTGATCTGTGGTTCCTAGAATTTGTCGTATCGGATTGCAAGGTCAGTGCTGGTAGTAATGGTGCAGTAGCTTGGAGTCACTCTTCCACCAATTCTAATGCTTCAAAAGGTCCTCCAAGACCACTCAGGAGGTTCTTTCAGGTACCCCTTTTGCTTCAGTAGTTCTTTAGGCCATGATTTTTTTAAGATTAGTTATATGTATCGATAGTATAATTAGTATAACTTGTATAGATAATAAGCATTTTTACTAGGTATCATGGAGATTTACATGTAAGCTATGTTGCTCGGGTCCTCCATAAATGCCTCTGCTCCCATGTCGGATCTTCCAAAAGCATTTTTGGAGTATATGAGCAACAACATAACCTGTAATTACCATGTGAACTGATTGTGTAAATACCTTTTGGACCGTCGAGGCATAGAACATAAACTCTATTGTAACATACTACTTATTTTTGAGTTGCAAGTCACACTCTTTCCTTTGTGTGCTTAATGAAATCATCCAACAACTACATGGTTAAGTATACCAGTACTGCTGCCTGCATAAGCTAGAAAGCTTATCAATGTTGATAAAACTCAGATTACTTCGTTGTCTTATTTATGAACTCGTCTTTGATCAACAGGGACTAGACCCCAGATCAACAGCCAATTTATTTCTGAATGCTGTTTGTATTGGAGAAAAGAAAATTAAGGATGAAGGATGCTTTATACTAAAACTTGAGACTAGCAAAGACATGTTGAAGGTACAGAGCACAGCCAACACAGAAGTTGTTCATCACACCATATGGGGTTACTTCAGCCAACGCTCGGGAGTTCTCATCCAATTCGAGGACACAAAACTAGTAAGATTGAAGTCAGCGAAAGACAACAACGACAGTATTTTTTGGGAAACAAGCATGGAATCAACGCTAAAAGATTATAGGTATATCGAAGGTATCAACATAGCACACAGTGGAAGAACTGCAGCAACAATTTATAGATATGGAAAGAACATAGACTATAGAGCAAAAGTTGAGGAAACATGGAAGATTGAAGAGATTGATTTTAACATTAGTGGTTTGTCAATGGACTGTTTTTTGCCTCCTGCTGATGTTAACCAGGAAAATGAACAAGAATGGGATTCTAGAGCCTCTTTAGCTGAAAATAGAACTGTATGCTAATGTGAAAATGTTCTTGTATATAAGATAGATAGGCTGTTAGCTCTTGTTCTTATTTCCTAAATATTGGATATTTTGATCGCAAAAGAGTTATTTCGTCTCAAAATCCAAGTAATATCCACTACTCAAAGTAGTTCTTTCGATCATTCACCGAAAGGAGACACTTGATTTTGAATTATATCATGAACAATATTCTGAATTTTGCCATTAGATGTGAATTCTCAGCCTATTGTAGTATTCTTCCTGGATTCAAAGACTAACCGCAAAATCACAAAGATAAGAGATTCATACGATCGATACTTTGTGTAAAACTCATGTGTGTAAGAAATATTCAATCACATAGTGCACAAATGAGTTGATTGACATTCTTGTTCGTTTTTCTTTTCTGACCTTTTTCTTATTAGTATTATGAAACAAGTATGAAACCTTATCTTTTCCATTTTAGCTCGAACTCTTTAAAAAAAAAAAAAAGTGTCAACAAGTGTGTTTTGGATTCTCTAAAGTAGTGCATTAATAGGGGTAATGTGGTGAAATACCTATATCAATAATTATTTTTTTAATGGGTGTGTCAAATCAAACAGTGACAAGTAAAAATAAACAGAGGGAGGAATAGGTGACAAACGTATACAAAAATAAAACACTTAAGTCTAACATTATAAATTTAAAGTCACATATCAATCAAGACATTCAAGTACTCTTTAATGTCGTCCATATGCATGGTAAACAATTCATATCCAAGCTTCAAAGTTAATAAATAGTGAAAGTTCTCAAACTTGGGTTTGATGAATTCAATTAGATCAATTAACTATGATATGCATATAGAATACTTAGATAAAAACAAAAATAGTACAATATATTTCAAAACTGAGAATGGTAGTGTTCCAATCTATAACTAGATCTAATTCTCCCATCGATGAAGTTTTATATCCCAATCTTCGGCAGATCTTTAACATGATCTTGTTCATCAGGGCAAATCGATACACGATTACAACATAGGTCCGTTGGTGCAAGACAACCACCTTTATTTAGCAGGATGACAGTGACATCAGGATTTGTACTTTCTATTATGGCTTGAGCTTTCACGATATCAACTCCGACCAACTCTGGCCACTCACATTGATTTGTAAATCCAAAATGTTCGCACTGATTTCCAGTACAAGTGCATGATTGACAAGGGGGGTATGGTGTTTTGGATTGGATTATGACCATATATTGGGAAAATAATAGAAAGCCAAGAAGAAAATGTGATATTGTTATCATGATGAATTGTGATGTTGTGCAAATAGAGGGACTTCACATTTTATAGGGCCATAAAACAATGGTGATAGGCTTTTTATGGAGACTTGATACATGCAATGTAATCTGGTCAATAATAATAACAAGGAAAGTGATTTTTGGACATACATTTGCAATACTTGAGTTTTAGTCTGCTTTAGTGTGTGTTTTATAAAAATATAGATCATGATAATTAAAATAAAAATGTGAGAACAACAGATAGTTGAAAGTGATAGTTAGATGTGTTTTTGACTATTTCTCATGAGAATAACGATTAAATTGATTTGATTTTGATTTATAACCGATCCAAATCGATTCGTGAATACGCTAGGTATAACAAAAAACAATATTGGGGTGTTTTGGTAACAAAAAAATACTTAAGGATTCACATGTATTTTCTTAAAACTACAGGGGCAAAAGTGGACATTTACCAGTTTTCTCTGCCAAGCGCCGCATACTCCGAACCCTAGCACTGTCTAAACCCCTATTTAAACAACATTTTCTCCAGTAATTCTTCAATAAATTTGCTTCTTATAATCCATCGATTCTGCAAAAAATAGTTTCTTCAAACAATTTTCATGGCTGTTTGATTAATTTGTCTGTTTTTTTGTGTTTATAGCATCAAATTTACCCTCTTCTTGTACTAATTATGTGAACAAGGAGATAAAGCTGATGCATAAACTGATACGGTTGGCTTACCAGCTCATTGCATTCATATTCCTATTGCCTTCGTGCCAAATGGTCCTACCGAAATCCTGAACTTTTCAATTGTTTTTTTTCTCTGAATTTTTTTTCTTCATAATTCATACTTTGGCAGATGACGATTCACTGTAAATACTGAATAATCATGTCGATTATATACTCCGCTTATTATCTGATGCTATTTTCTTTCTTTGATTCAGATCTACTGAATGTTTGTTGTTAATATTTTTCGATTTTTTCATCGTTTGGCATATGACGATTAACTGTAAATACTGAATAATCATGTCGATTATTTACTCCGCTTATTATCTGATGCCATTTTTTGTAGTTTCAGATCTACTGAATTTAAATTGTTTTTAAATTATCTTTCTGGGTGTTTTGGGAGGCAAATGATTTTTTAAGCCAAATCTTATACTACACACTGAAATTTAATGAAGAAAATTAACTCTCAATTAGTTTTCTGATGCCTCTTAATTATTATTTTTAGTTTAATCTGTTTGATAAAAATCATTTTGTTGGCTTAATGATGAGATACAAGCAGACGGGCGGTCTGAACTGATGCCATGTTGATTGTCTGCACAACTTCCATTAATGGAATTTCTCTGAAAGTTAATACTTACTGGTAATTACAAATTAATTTGGTTTATTTATGTAATTTCTAGTTTTATCTGGCTGCAGTGATGATGTTGCTTAAATTATGTCTGGACTTATGATAATCCATGATTAGTTAATTGCAAATTTCTGAGCAGCTCTGTTTCTAAGCATCAACTAATTGTCTTGATCGTGGAATATCATTGACAATTTGTGATTAACATGTTGAATGACATTTCAATTGTTTATATGGGAATCTATGTTATATACTATCTAATTAAGAAAAAAACTTTGATTATCTGCAAGCAATAGTATAATTGTGTTCATTCAAACTTCCATTACCTAAAATAATTGAGGTAACAAAGCAAATTTGAGTAAAATTTTAATAGATAAATTTATGCTAATTCTAATCTCTTTAGCAATTTTATGAGACCATAAAAAACTCTGTATTTCTAATTTGGATTGTAGTAAAGAATTTCTTGATCAAAGGATGTTTATTTAATTAAACTTTGCTAAGTTGGATTGTAGTGCTCTTGAATCAATTATTTACTTTGTTAAAAAGGGACATACAGTTAAAAATCAAGATTTCAAATGAGGATTTTGCAAGATGAAATTCGAAAAAAAATGATATAGAATTGATAAAGTGACAGGTTTGCATGAGTTTTTATCAAGAAATTGCTTCTAAAGACTCTCTTTCTATCTCCAAATATAAAATATGATTTTTTTTTAAAATGGTGAAAGAGAATGAAATCTTTCAAGCTCCAAATATGAAATATGATTTTATTAAATGGTGAAAGAGAATGAAATGGTAAGAAACGGGGTTAATTTAGTCGAACTCGATTTGATTTGCTAAATTAGCCTCCTTTCTTCCTATTTCATTCTCTTTCACCATTTTTATATTTGGACATTATTATCATTATATTTTGAGTTTGGGAGCGAGACTTTGGAAGTAATTTCTTGAGAACTCCTACAATTAAATTTGATTCTATATTGTTTTCTTCGAATTTCATCTTATATTTTATGTGTAAGTATTTTTTTATTCTTAATTACGTCTTGTGTTAGAGTCTCTCTGGCTTTTGTTAGGGAGTGCTTTATTTTCAATGTAGGATCTTTTGATGTAATTTGAATCTAATTCGGCTCTAATATAGATATCGGACACCGAATAGAAAATTAAATAAAAGAAGAGTATTTTATGTGTAAAAATGAATATATTTTTTGTTAGGGAGTGTTTTATTGCTAATGTAGGACTTTTGGTGAAATTTGAATCTAATTAAGCTCTAATATAGATATCGGATACCACATCGAATAATTTTTTTTACAAAAGAGTATTTTGTGTGTAAAAATGAATAGATTTTTTTATAGAAAAAGAAAAAATAAATTTGTAAAGGACTTCGTAATACAATCTCTGTATATTCGAAAAATTCAAAGAAAGTTTGATTCTTTTATTTTAGGATGAAGTAACAATAATATTCTTGTTCCAGGATATCTGATTCATAACATATGCTTCATTCACTTTTATTGTTCCAGAATTTTTAAAAATATATTTTTTACTGTTACATGTCAATTTTAATATATTAAAAAAAGATAATTTTTTATTTTATTCTTAATATTCATTAAATTATTTTCATAATCTATGACTATACATTAATTAATATGAATTTTGTGATGAAATATCCATATTAATTATTAATTTTTAAAATACATGTAAAATTTAAAGTTGACAACTAAATCTAAACTAAGCAAGTAACTTATACTCCGTAATATTTTTAATATCTAAATTTTATTTTAAATTATTAATAAACTTAATTTTATTTAACTTCAACAATTACTTAAATTGACACTCAATAAGTAAAAGGTTATCTCAAAAGTTTGGAGTAGACGGATACGTTATACTCCCTTTGTCCAACAATACTTGTTCATTATTAATTTTATACACTTCTTAAGAAATTATAAATAAAAGTATAATAAATATAATGTCTTAAAAAATATAATAGATAAATGACAGAACGAGTATTGATAGACATTTGTGTAGTATTACTATTATTTTTTAAAATAACATTTTATGCTAAGATATATCCGTGTTGAACGTCAGAACGAGTATCGTATGAATATTACAAATATTTTTAAAATACAATTGAAAAAAAGAAGAAGTAAGCGGTGGATATATCCATACCAGTCATTCACATTGCCAAGTTCACCTAACAATACCATCATTAATTATAATCCAAATTTAGCAATAATTTTTTCCTTTCGAGTACTCCTTGCTTAATTACTTATTCATTTTTCTTTTTTTTAGTTGTTTCTAATTACTTATCCAATTTAACAAATTAAGAAAAAACAAAAAAATTCACCTATTATATCCTCAATTAATTACTTTGAAAAAGTAGAACTTCTTGAAAAACTTAAGTTTTTAATTCATCCACTTCATAATTAATAGAGGTGAAATGATAAACTTACTATATCAATCATTGTTTTCTTAATAAGTGTGTCAATTCAAAAGTGGACAAGTAATTAGGGATAGAATCTCATGTAGATAGGCTTCTCTAAAAAGTACTCCCTCCATTTTAAATTAATTGAATTGTTGAGACATTTTTCATTTTTCAAATTAATTTAATTGTTCAATTTTCAAGATTACTTTTAGAATATTTTTTCAATTTTACCCTCATTAGTTAGTATTGGAATTAATTATTATAATTAATGTTTAGTTATTTTAATCATAAATTTGACAATAATTAATAAAGGTAAAAATGAAAAGATATGTCTAATTTATGTCTTTATCTTCTTTTTCTTAAAAGGCGTAAAACACCTCAATAATTCAATTAATTTGAAATGAAGGGAGTAAAAAGTTTTCTATTAAGAAATCTTCAACTTTCAAATCTTAGTGTTCAGTGGTTTCAGAACCCCTCACACAGGTTTCATGTTTACAATTTAGTGGAGATAAAAAATATTAGGTAATTTTTTTTAATTAATCTAGTTTTGAGAGATAAAATTATCTGATACCTGTTATTGATGCGAGATGATAAATATTTCATAAAATTAATTGAGGTGGGCGAAAGCTAAAGAATACCACAATCACTTAAAAAAGAAAAAAAAAATGATAAAATGATAGAAACTACCCTCCACTTTACTTTTTGTTGACAAATTTAGCGGACAAATTAACTACATTAAAAATAAAGGACCTTCCTTCAAAAAGTCATACTATACAAATGATTATATTAATTGCTCTTTTAAGGTAAAATTGTATGAAATAGCAAATTATTAATTCAAATTAAATGTTATAGTTATAGTTTATTTTATTTGCAATTCGCAGCAAACATCCCATTTTTTTGTCATCTGATTCAGTATATAATTAGCCATTTTCGGTATACAATTACCCATTCGGTATACAAATGTATAAAATATGTTTGTGTTTGTATAAAGCGGGAGAAAAGTGTATATACAAATACAAATACATATATTTTCGTCTTATACACTTATAATTATATAAATACAGATCTTATTATACAAATTATAATGTATAAATGAATTTATACAAAACTGAACAATTTGTATAAAATTGAATGTATCTAGCGAATTATAAAAATCAAAAGCTCCATAGCAAACATAAAATTTGCTATGGAGCGCAATTATGCAAACTATAGTTATAACATACAAATATGATTTTTATGTTTTTGCTAAAAGTTGCTCATTATTAAATTCTCTTCATATATATTTTTAAAAAATAACAATAATATAAATATGTGAATATTATTTTAAGTTACAAATTCAAGCCGTCCTAAATAACATTCTAAAAATAATTATATGAATTGTTAAATTCTCTTCATACATATTAAAATAATTTACAATAATATAAATATGTGAATATTATTTTAAGTTACAAATTCAAATCGTCCTAGATAACATTCTAATTTTAGAGTGCAATTAATTCCTAATTTTGTCAACACGTTAAACGTTTCCCAAAGGTTGAATGTTAGGTGACCACCAAAGTGTTGAAAGCACACACAAAGACATTGACGGCATAAAAAGTCAATTATATTCAATAAACCCCACATGCCATGTTTTATTATGTATAAAAATTATGGATCGTAACAAATATTTATATTATATTTTTAAGATGTATGATTATAATTTTAAAAAATTATGAAATATAGTTATATTTTAGATTTAAATTAAAAAAAATACACTATATACATGTGTTGACATAATATATATTAATAGAGTTTTTTTTACGTGTTTTTAGTTGGTATAATATGTATTGATATAGCTGTCAATATGTGCTAGCTATCCCATTCGGGCTAATTCATACAGGTTAATTTGACGGGGCAGACCCATTTTTCTTGTAGGCATGAATGCGATGAACCCACTTTTTTTAAAAGTATATTTTTATAAATTTCTAAATCAAATTATAATTTAAAAATATTATCATAAATATCGATAAGATAATATTACATGGTGTTAGTGTTATTACAGTATTATTTTTTAATCATTATGTATTAGTGTTACTACTTGTTAATCAAATTCACAAATAAAATTGTCTTTATAATATTTAGAAAAAAAAATTCGAAATATATCTAAACTTTGACCGAAATTGCTGTAATAATTCCAAACTTTGAGCAGGACTTATTACCCTAGACTATTTAATAGTGTATTTTAAAGATATATAGATGCCCATATGGACATCATAAATTTGCATCATTATAAAATAGTAACTTGTCCAACTAACACTTATAAAAACAATAAATAATAGATGTAATAGTACTATATTATCTTTTGACTTTATCAAATTTAATGCTTTAAAAAATGTATTTGATGATAAATTAGTATTTAATAGCAATGGTAAAATAGACATAAAAGATAAATTATCTTTTAATTTTTTTAAATTGAATAAGAATTATTGAACAACTATTTTTAGTATAGTGAATTACTACATGGGAGGCAGTATAACTAATACTCATAATCTAAATATTCCCTTTTCAATAATACAACTAATATCCATATGATAACATCTCTCCCATCCAATATAATCATTATAATTATATCTTGTATGATTACACTCTAACCTATAGTTATTTATGAATTTTTTTTGATTTATTACCCTTCAAATTCCTTATTACTCCCTCCGTTTTTTTTATATGTCACTTTTTTTATACTTATATTAAGAAATGATGTAATTTTTTCTTTCTATCCTTATTTAATGTTTTCTTAAGTCAACTTTATAATAAATAATGAATAAATTTTCAAGATTAATTAACTACTCTATCAAAGATATAATAGGCAAAATATGATAATTTATGCATAAATTTTATAAAATAACAAGTATTGTAGTCCAGCTATTTATAGAAAAGAGTGATATATAAAAAGGGATGGAGGGAGTAGCATATGGTGAAGCAAAAAGAAAATACTTCCTCCGTTTAAAAAAGAATGACCTGATTTCCTTTTTAGGTCGTTTCAAAAAGAATGACTCGTTTTCTTTTTTGGCAACATTTTACCTTTAACTTTCCATATGGCATGTTTAAGGCCACAAAATTAAAAGACATTTTAATACACTTGACATAACTTTAATTTAAAACCATAAAATTAAAAAATCTTCTTCCTTTTCTTAAACTCCGTTCTAAGTTAAACTAATTCATTCTTAGAGTATATTTTTTTGGCATACAATGAAACACACTAATTTGTTAATGGCAGTGTCCCACTCTTTACTCTTGTCGGTGGTTCTCTTCACCTCATCTCATTTTTCTCTCTCACTTCGCTTCCACACACTATTCCTTAAAAACTTTTTTTTATATTTTTAAGTCCTGATATCTATCACCTCTATTTAATCCACCCATCATCTTCTTGATTCTTCAAAAAAAAATTAAAAAAATTTATTACTCTCATTCTGCTTATAAAGATCTTATCATTTTCTGAATTGGGTCAAAGAAAAATCATGAGAATATACCAAGAAATGAAAGATGAAGAAGCTCAATCAAGACTTAGTACAAATACAGTAACAACAGTTTCTTCAGTTTCAGTAGTAGCAACACCAGTAGCAGCAACATCAACTGTAAAAAAAGATCAAGGATTTAGTGGGATTTTTGGTAAAGGTAAATACAAATTGTGGGTATTGGCTGCAATTCTTTTGCTAGCTTTTTGGTCTATGTTTACTGGTTCACTTACTCTTAGTCTCAACTGGTCTACTTCAAATCTCAGCCGTTTATCTCATGCTTCTGATTTCACGATCCATGAAGATCTTGATATTCTGGTAATGTTTCTTGATCTTTTTGTTTGATGGGTTAATTTGGTTAAAGGCAAAATCTTGAGTAATTATGAAAAAGATTTGATTTTTGCTACATGTGTCAGTTTGCTAAAAGGCAAATCATGAGTAATTTTGAAAAAGATTAGATTTTTGCTACATAGGTCAGTTTGCTAAATGGCAAATGTTAAGTAATTAAGAAAAAAAAATTTGATTGTTGCTACATGCTCATAAGTCATTAAGAAAAAAATGGGATTTTTGCTACATGTGTCATTTTGCTAACAAACAAAATCATAAGTTACTAAGAAAAAGATTAAATTTTTGCTACATGGGTTATTTTGCTAAAAGGCAAAATCATAAGTAATTAAGAAAAAAGATTTGTTTATTGCTACCTGGATCATTTTGCTAAAAGGCAAATCATAAAGAAAAATGATTTGTTTTTTTTTATACATGGGTTATTTACTAAAAGGCAAATCATAAAGAAAAAAGATTAGATTTTTGCCGGATATAGTTAGTAGTATATTTAGCAGACTCAGCTTGTTTGGTAATTGAAATTAGTTGATTATTGGTAGTATTAGGAGTACATTTCAGGTCAATTCACCTCAAAAAAGTGCTTTTTTTTTCTTTGCTTTTGCCTCTTTCTAAATTTTTCTTCCTTTTCTATTTTGCTTTTCCTCTTGTTGTTCTTTTTATTCTTCCAACTATAGATGATGATGGATTTTCTTTGATGTGGAAGTCTTTGATATCTTGAAATTGAATCATTTTGTGTGTTGAAGTGTTAAACTTGAATTGTTTCTTTGGTAGGTTATTCACTACGTGGAAAGAAGAATTGATTTTTGCTAGATGTAGTACTAGTATTAGGCTGATTCACTTAGTTTTGTATTGAAAAGTAGCCAAGTATAGGAGTGCATTTCAGATAAAAAGTTCTTTTCTTTGTTGCTTTTACTCTTTCTAATCTTCTTTGTCTACTTTAAATAGTGGTTTTCTTTTGTGGGGTTTTTGACATCCTGATGTTTCACCATTTCATGTGTTAAAATGTCGAATTGATTTTTTTAATATTAAAGCAAATCCTACATTTTTGCTAGATGTAGTAGTAGTATAGTAAAGCTCATTTAACTAGTTTGAGTTTGAGATTAAGTTGATTGGATCAAGTAGGAGTACATTTTTACACCATTTTGTGTATTAAAATGTTGAATTTATCTACTGATTTGTAGGTATTGGAGGAAAGAGAGAAAATGGTAAAACATATGTGGGATGTGTACACACAGAATAGCAGGATCAGGTTGCCTAAGTTCTGGCAAGACGCTTTCCAAGCAGCGTACCTAGATTTGACGAGTGATTCACCAGCTACCCGAGACAATGCTGTGTCGGAGATTGCCAAGATGTCCCTCCGTTCCACTTCCACTTATGAATCACCTTCCAACAAGAAATCAGAACGAAGGTAAATTTTTCCAGTGAGACTTGTTTTGTTGTATATATATATATCAATCAACTGCGTTCCAAACTAGTCGAAATCATGCTGTATGAATTCTTGAGATACATTCTGCTCTAAGTTCTATCAGTAAATTAGGGGGTTCTTTAATCTTTGTTCTTCTCTTGAGGTGCAACCCAAAGGTGTGGTCAATAGATTTAGAACTATGAAGCCTAAGGTTCATATTCCAATGGAAGCAAAATACTAAGCGATTTTATCATTTCTGTCCAAGCCTCAGTGGACAGAGTTATGTGATGTATGTGCTGGTTAGGTAGCAGGTACCCAATCTGGTCCGGACACCACACTTATAAAAATGTAGTTCAAAATTTTCTTCGAACTCCAAAGGTTAAAACTGATCTACAGTAGAATTCTAACAAAACTACTCTTTACTGCTTTTTATTATATGGGATGATGATTTTTTATGGGGTTTACTGTCTTGAAGGAGCAACTTAAAAAGTGTGGAAGGGTAGTTCAAAGTTTTCCTAAAATAGGTTGAAACTTAATCTGGAGAGTATTTACTTCTAACAAGCAACTCTTTACTGTCCTATATCACATGGGGTGGTTATTTTTGTGGGGCAACCTAAAAGATGTACTAGTCCAAAGTTTTCTTTAAATTCCTAAGAAGATTTGAAACTAATTTTACACTAGATTTTGTTGAAGTCTGAGATCATCCATCTAAAAGTTGAACGTCTTTTTTATAGTGCGTATAACCTAAAAATGCAAAAGGTTAGTTCACAGTTTTCCTAAAATTTTGAAACTGAATCTACACAAGAATTTGTTAAGTGTGAGACCATCTTATCTAAAGCTTAAATACGTCTTTTTGATAAAGGGTGAGTGAGATTTGAATCACTGGATGCTCTAATACCATGTTGAAGAGGTGATCATAGACAACACATTTATTTGTTTAATTATATTCTCAACAAATTTTACGTCTAACGAACTATTGTTGAATCTGGCTGGTTATGAATATGAATAGAGAAGCAGAGAAAGAAAAAGGATCGAAAAGTCCGGTGAAGACGACAACTACAAAGAAACAGAAATAATGGGGAGGGCAATGGTTTGGTTGAGAATTGAGATGAAGGTAGATGCAACAGAGTTGTGGTTGAACTCATTCTTCTTGGTAGTCAAAGTTTTTACTTGTATTTATACAACTACTACTAGAGCTTTATTAGATATATATATCATAAGATCAAAATCTAGTGAAGGCAAAGGTCTTCCTTTTGATTGTTCCCATTTAATAATATGCCATTTCAAAGCCAGTTGGTTAATTATGTTGTTAACTTAAATCTGTTTTTCTTATTTGGTTGATCCTAATCATGTAGTAATTCTCTTTATCTTATAGTACTCAAATCACTTATTTTAATTACTTCTGCTTTTTATTACCCCCACCCCCAAACAAAAACTGTGAAGCAACAATTGGAAGATGTTCATGGACCAGAGCTACTTGAATACCATGACTGTTAATTAAAGTTTGGACCACAATAATTTAATCTTTTCTTAGATTAAACTTAAACGACACTTCATTATTCAAAGAATAGGGAGAAGTTGAGGACCAAAATGTAGTTCCTTCAGGGACTTCCGATTGAAAAAGATTAGCATAGCTCGTGCGTAAGGATGACAAGCGCAAAATGAGAAATGATTCAAGTATCAAAATGTTCATAAAGAACAGAACCTGAGTGAGTGATCTACCCTTGACAGAAGAAACAAGTGGGTAAGCACATCTACTCTTGATAACAAATGCAGAATTCAAAAGAGTGCATTTTCATCGCGAAAGATTTAATTCAGCAATATGTTAACTTACAACTTCACCGCGATCGAAGACCCATTGCCAAATATCCCATCAACAGTCGAGTCATTTCTGGCACTAGTGTGCCACAAACACATAGGTCACTATTTGGTACAGTACTTGAGCTAAAAGATATCACGAATATTGTTAGTGATTGCTTATAACTCATTGCATTGTTCTTTATATGTATAAAAGCTCAAGAAATAGGGAAGATTTGATCGATCTCCTTAGTCCTTAGCACAAAATGCAACCATTTTATTCAAATTGGATAATCCAATCCCATTTTATGTGATGCGCTTTAGAAAAGTTCAACTTAAAACTATCTATATCTTCTTATTTATAACTACAAGTTTCTCAAGTCTCTTTTGTTCTTGAACTCTATACCTAGTCAAAATGTACACAACATAAATAAAAACGAAATGAGTACTACATTATGGGAGATGGAACCTGGACACCACACATATACATGTACAGAGTTATAGCCACAGCATCAACATAGCATTCATTAAAATAGGCAGATTAAATTTATTGCATAAACCTTCGAAGGGTCCTGCAAAATAACCGAGTTCAATAACTTTCAACTAGAAACTAAATAATCTGGAAACTATAAAGCAGGGACACTAATGAACCCACCTCAGCTAAAGCATCTCTCTCAGGATGCATTACAACGTTGAGTATTACAAAACAAAAAGGGTGGAGGGCAAACATAAAAAGGAGCTCTAGGTTTAAATCTGATTGAATCTGATTAAGAAGACCTAAAGTCAGAAATAGTATCACAAAAATTGCTTTGAGCAGATTAAATAGTACTGCTTCTGTTGCTGGATAATCCTAAAGCATTTACAAACATTCTCAAACACAAAGTATGTACTGTTCCTCATTCTACCTAATCTTCCAGAGTCTGAATCTCTCCCATCATTATCCGGTTGCTAACCACATTGAAGCCCAACTCTGAAAGGTTAACCTTCTTCCCCTTCTTACCCTTCTTCTTTCCTCCTTTTGTGGCCCAATCCTGAGCACTTGAGTTAGCCTGGTCAAAGCCAACACTGTTAGTAGTCACATATTTGGCACCTGCACCAGTGACCTTACGATCATTCCGACCCTGGAAGGCCATGTCAAAAACATCCGCAGGCAAAAAGTCTTTGTAGTTGAGGAACTTGTCAATGAACTCATGATCAGGATCATAAGAGCCAAGATTCTCTATCAGAAGCATTTCAGCCTCTGACTTGGACTGCTTGAAACAGAAGTCCAGAAAGCTGGTATCTGAATGAACAAAAATAATTTGGGAACACATCAGACAAACTGTCAGTATAGTTCTATGTAGATACTCTCAGGTTGCTCTATGTGTAAGATTAAGGAGCTATATCAAAGAAAGAGTGAAGTGTAGGATTCAAGAAATTCCACAACTACTGACACAGTTCAAAACATATGGGATGATAAAGTATTCCAGAAGAGAGATATCTAAATCAAGTGAGAGTTGCAGTTCTACAAAATACCTCTTGTACCAATGAGCCTATCACATTCATTCTCGCACCATTCTCTGAAATCCATTGCTTCTGAAACAATGAAGAAAATTGTGTTAATTTTTTTTTTCCCGCTGAGAAACAATGTTTACTTTAGATCTTGATTAGTTCTTAAAAAGCATATGGTTACCTGAATGCTTTGTTAAAGCATCCTTCTTCCCTTTCAGGGACGAGTGAGCTAATGCAGGAGATGAGGATAGTAAACGTTCTGCAGGCTTACCGCTAACAGACTTTTGCCTGCTCAATGAACCGCCAGGACTTCCTTTCACTGGTGTGGTCTTGCTTCCCCAACTGCCTTGACTTCCAAGCTGAGGATATTCAGACCTGCAGGCATTACAACCAACAAAGAGGAGGGATTTATCAAAAAAAGAGAGAGAGAGAGAGAGAGAAGGGAGAAGAGATAGTGAGGAAGGAAATGGTCGTACTGCTTTGCCTCTTGCTTGGGATGATCTATTGGGCCCCAAAACAAATCGTCCTCCACTTTATTTTTTGAATTAGCTCCAGCTTGTGAGTTAATCTGAATAGGAGATGCAGCCTTGGCAGGCGATGAACCAGACCATGATGGACCACCTACTCTGGCAGGTGGATTTGACACAGATTTCTGTGTTGGCACTGGTATATGCTGCTGTCCAGAAGAAACCTTCTTTTCTTGTTCCTTTAGGATGTCCCGTAAGGATGTGGGTTTTGAGGGTTTCCCAGAGTCAGTGGACCATGCTGGAACAGGAATAGGAGCAGAACTTGCAGACTCACCCTTCCAAACAACAAAATCTCCTAGCGAAGGACCAGATGGTATAGCAGGTAATGCTTCCTGGTCAGGTTGTACCTGACGCGAGCTTTTGACTTTGTCAATAGGACTTGATGCAACAGACACCTCGGAAGCAGCCGTGGGCACTGAGACCTTTGCTCCTGCACCCTTAGATTTTGCAGATCTTTTGCGGCTCTTTTTAGTTTCCTTAGCTTCAATAAAGTTGTCATCATCGTTGACAGATACGGAAGGTTGAATAGATGTCATATCAGGAAAATCTCTCTCTCTATCGCTTGACTTGGTCAAAGTGTTCTCAGCCAGTACATCATGCAATTGACTTTTCTTACTCTTCTGGTTGAGAGAAACATCTGAGTTATTCATATTCAAATCAGTGCTGGCAGCATCTTGCTGAGTATCTCTAACTAATTTATGATCTGAATTAGTAACAAACCCAGCCCATGGAGTAGACACACTCAAGGAGCTCAGAGATGTGGCGACCTCTGTAGTAGCTATTTCTGCTTGTGCTCTCCTCTGCTCTTCCTCTTGAATTTCCAACAATGACTTCGGCTTGAAACCAGGAGCAGGTTTCCAAGCTCGCTGTCCAGACTGTACTTGGGTGTTGGACTGTGAAACTGGTGGGTTTTGCCCTGGATATTCATCCACAACATCAGCAATAGCTACTTCAGGTTTGCTCTCTCTTCTTGCTGGACCTACAGCTGTAGCTTTGTCAACTGAAACAGATCGTGAATCAGAAGCAATTGGGGCATCAGATTGTAAGGGCTTTGATGGCTGAGACTTAGAAGCTCCCTTCGCTAAGTCCGGAGTTTGCCCCTTAGTGGACTTTTGCTTCCGGGACTTCTTTTCAGATGATTTTTTAACTTCCCGGGTTTCAACACTTTTCAGTTCCTTAGTGACAGACAGCCCATCATGTAGATCTCTTTCAATCTGTGGTTTTGAGGGAGCTGCAGCTGGTGGTGATTCAACTCTGTTTTTCTGATGCAAGTCATTATCAACAGCTGTTGGTATAGCTGCCTTTTCTAATTGCTCAACATGTGGAAAATGAGGGGCAATTTCAGAAGTGGTGACTGGATGTTCGCTGGTAAATTCTGTATGTGATGATGGATCAATCATGGCTGTTGCCATCCTTGGGACCTTCGGTTGAATATCATCAATTTGATCCACTAAACCCCAACTCCTTTGACTGGAAGAATCTCCAAACATTTGATGTGGCAAGTGCACTGCTGAGGTCTCAGAACTACCTAATTGGCTGACATCCTGAGAAATGCTCGAGGGCAAGGCGAAATTTGAGGGATGAGCTTCTTCCATGACTGGAAGTTGTATTTGTGTATTCATTGAAAACAAATTATGTGAAGGCGGGAAAAGAGTAGGATCCATAGAAGCATTTCCTGCAGATATGTCAGGAGTCGGCAACTTGCCATAAGGTTGTTCACCAAATCGCTGATGAGGATGCTGATCAGACAGCACTTGAGAGAGCAACTGCTGCTGCTGCCGCAATATTAGTTGCTGTTCCTCTTGTTTCTGCTGCTGCTGCTTGAGCATCAACAACTTGTCTAAAACTGACAATTGCTGTGGTCCTTGTGCTGCCTGAGACTGTAGCTGCAGCAAGTACTGTTGCTGCAATAGATTTAACAACTGTGGATCTTGAACTCCAGAAGAAAGTAGCTTTTCAGTAGCCAAAATGCTGGAAGTATTATCCATGGCACCTAGTAAGTTGGTCATAGGTGGATTCTGTGGGTGTAGTCTCTGTTGTTGCATTCCAAATGCAGATTGTGGGGGCATACTCTGACCTTGATGCATCTCTATCCTTTCCTGAAGCGGTTCTAATCCCCCTTGGACTGAGAAATTAGACCAACCACTAATGCCGCTACTAATGCCAGCTGATCTGTCTGGTATGCCCTGAAGTAGAGACATCAAATCAATATTCTGATTATGGGGTTGCTGACGAATATTTTCAGCCATTGAAGGCCATTGAGAATGAGGCAAAGGATCCTGAACAATATCCTTATTTGGAACAACAGATGGTGCATCTCTCCCAGGCCAAAGAGGAAAAGGCTTTGGTAAAGATTTCTGTCTCTCAAGAGCCATCTTTTTAGCCAAGAGATACAGATTTTCTCCACTTTCAGCTCCCATAGGAGGAACAGCACCAATACTATTTGCACCATAAGCCGGAATGCCTGCGGAGCAACAAAAGCAATAACTAATCATCAGTTGAATATTAATGCACATCTTTCCAATTTTTGAAGCTTCAGTTATGGACACAAAAATATGAGCATACACAACAATCATGCAAAATTCAGACAAATACTACTGAAAAAACAAATTCAAACCAACCTTCAGACTGAGCAAACTTGTCAAGCGGTGCATGGCCTACTTTGCCAGCCATCAGTGACTCCAAAAATCTATTTTCAGCCTCTGTTGTTGAGTTATGCTTGTAATTCATTTCACTCTTCACCATATCAATCTCACTTGAACCTGCATGAAGTTTTGTGAAGCTGCTCACATTCAACCCCCCTGGAGCATCTGCATTTAGCTTTGGTGCTCCAAATCCAGGTGGTGGCCGAGCCTTAGCACGCAAGTGGGGCATAACATCCCCCAGCAGATAAAATGGTGAATCATGCGGTGCAGCAGCTAATCGAACTAGCAAATCTATGCCAAAATATCCAGCCTCAAACCATCCAATAATATCACTACCTGAGAAAGGACCTTGAATTGCACCTTGTGGATCTTTGTAATATAGAACTAGGTCCTCCGGAGATGACTGTGAAATTTTCCTCATCTCCAACTCTTTGTCCATAGCAGCAGATAATTGCCTTTTAAGAATAGGATCATCTCCAAACTGCCATTTAGATCCTTCATTTTTGGCGTAAGAAGGATCTGCAAGATCTCTTTCCCGCTCTGTATTCTTATCCTTCTGGCTCTGTAGCCATCCAATGTCAGATGTTCTTGACCTGATATCAGTTGGCAATTCTCTAGCATCATTAGCCGCCACATGTGAACGTGCACCAATTGAAGAGGATCGCCATAAACCGCCACCATGGGGAACAGGTGAGTGTCCTGGTGTGCTTGGATCTCTATTGACAGACTCCCGTTCTCTATAAGGAATACTGTCTTCTACTGAAACTGAACATTAAAAATAAAAAGTTAAGACAATCTACTGAAATCTAATAACAGATTAAAAAGAAGCATAATTGATAGATCTCTTAACAAGTACCACCATAAATCAAAAGCAGCTCTCTCAGAAGACAACTCTGCTTATTGAAAGATATGTATAAGCAACGGACAAGCTTATGTATTTGGATCTTGAAATTTTAACAGGACATCCAAACCTTAGTAACATTTAAGATATGTTTTTGTTACTGCATCCTGATGAACTGTACAGTACATCAAGAGACAGATATCCACAGATATACCTACAGCACCTAATTTGGGACCAGAAAATCACTCTAAACTCTGCTTAGTCCCATAAGAATGTAACTTTTCGAATAAAAAGCCTTCTGGGTGATTCAAATAACCACCTTTGGCATTGTCAGTACTTTCTTCTCTTGAATCATCAAAAGATAAATCTTCTCTGCTACCTGAACATTTGAAGAAATGATGGCAATCAAAACCATAGCACAAAACATACTAATTTGAGAGCTCAATTAATCTACATTCAGAAATCCCCTAACCAATCTAAGAATTAGAAGTACCTATTTTGCCGCGCCTTGGCTGAGTATATTCAGTTGAGTTTCGACCTAATGTTCCATCTTTAGTAGTCTGCGGAGCTCCACTACTCAGAACATCCCCCTTATCAATTCCCTTCAAGATTGCCTAAACATAAACTTGAGCAGTTACTTCATCTAAAATAATTAACATCAGATAAAAATCCAATTCAACTAAGTAATATCAGTTTCAAGTCTCTCTGAAAGTTACCAATTCCTCTGGACTGGGTGCACATAATGCGAGAGGTTCCAGAGGTTCATCTTGTGTAAGTGAAGGAACTTGCACAATCACATCCGAAAAGTTGCTACAGGACTGCATGTCCGTCACTCTATACACATCAAGCATTTTTATCCGACTATATCGTATAGGAGAAGAAACGCTTTCAGCTTTCTCTGAGAATACCCCGAATGACTGCACATGAGGAGAGCCCTTAATCATGGGGCTCCCTCCAAAGAGAGCACGACCCCTACCTAGAGAAAAAGTAGCAGTAGCACCCTCTTCACGACCCCGGCCATGAGAAAATGTAGGAATCTGTTTGTTTGGTGTAAAAGTCTGATGAGTAGGTTCAGACCTTCCTCGGCCGTGAGACGTAGATCTCCATGGCCGATAGTGCTCACCTTCTCTCTCATCCTTTCCATGATAGGCAAGACCTGGAGACCCCTTTTCGAGATGCATTTCAGCATCTTTGCTAGGGTTGCTCCATTTCTCACGCACAGCATCTGCTTCCTTCTCATCAGGTCCCCAGCGTGTGTTCCATTTGCTCTCTCGACGCTGATCGTGATTGCTTTCC
Organism: Solanum etuberosum; assembly: GCA_029582245.1. NCBI lineage: Eukaryota > Viridiplantae > Streptophyta > Magnoliopsida > Solanales > Solanaceae > Solanum > Solanum etuberosum. The sequence goes on along the minus strand of JAJONR010003350.1, from coordinate 63,711 downwards.
CTATTTCCAGAATCAGTCCATCTTTCACCTGGAACACGTCGTGCTTCTCCATGATGTCTGCCAGAGGAGTCCGACCAGCGCTCCACCTTGCGGCCATCACCAATCTCCTTATCTCCCTCCCTCCAGCGGTCCCTTCGAACAGCAGAATTGGTGTCCCTTTCTTCATCACGCCAGCGATCCCGTCGACCTGATTCCATATCGAGCACAGATGGCCTAAAAACATCTTTCTTCTTTTGATTATCATGCATATCGTCACTTATCCCAGGAAATTTCGCTAACTCTGAACGAATAGCAAATCCCGGATGTGTGTTGAGATGGTTCTCCTGCATTTAAACACCAATAGATGACCAAAACATCAGGCTAGTTTATGAATGAACAATTTAATAAGAACCGCTACACAATTTAAGCAGAAAACCTCAACTGCTTCTAACCCAACACTAAAATGTTTCTCAAAAGTGGGAATGGTACAGGGTTTAAACAAGGAAATCCAAAGCAATAATAAACGTACCCCGGTAACTATCCCAGCCTTACTTTCCCCTGGTTTTGGCAGGAGCCACTGCGGTGAAAGCGGAATGGAATCGTTGGGTCCTTGCACATCTACATGTATCAAAAAGCCAACAAAAATAACTTATCTATAAACACATAATCTTGCACTACGACAAATACATATACAAATAGGAATCAAAACATCCATTTCATAAGGTAAGAAATTAAAGCCTACTGCTTACTGGTTTATGTTAATAAGCAAAATAGGAGGTTCCATATAATCCCAATAAGTTATTATATGAAACCTGATGCATCCATAGATATTCCAAGGGTCTGCATCAACATTATTAACAGGAGCAAGGAATTTGGGAAGCTTGTAACTGAGCAAAGGCATGTAAAACAGAGAAACATAATGATAAATTCAAGAAATAAGATCCCACTTTGAATTTAAGTAGCACTCAATGAAAACTTACCAAAAAAATCAGAAGATTTATATAAATTAGATTTGCCTTTCAGCTACACATGATACCTTAGCTTACATGTGGTTTTAGTAACTTCTTATCTCTCCTAACTACAAAAAGATACTCCTAGATAACATCTGAAATCAAGGGCTTCAAATGCTTATTTCAGCATGTAAATACGCTTGTTCTTAGATATTTCTGCTTCACTTACTTCTAAATCACATGCTCTGTTCTCCTTTATGGTAAGGACTCATTTCCCCAGTTTTCATCTCCAAATGAAACCATCAGAGCACTATAGCTAGCAAAAGACATGAAGCTTTGTCTAACATAGTTGTCAGCAATGCTGAGGTCTATCATTATTAAGTAGTTAGTTGCTCACATACTTCATTAAGTTATCCTTTGACAATCAAACATTTGAAATTTTGACCCACTAAATTGGTCAATTAACAGGTATCATGAAAGGCAAGCAAGAAGTCAAAAGCAAAAAACACCAAAATATATTGGAGTTCAAGAGCAAAGTGCAAATAAATTGTAGGTTTTAGCAAAGAGAGGTATCATGTATGTATATATATAATACCGTCTAGTACTGTGCTCTTAAAGATTGAGCCCATTGGTGAAGATGTGCCCGAATTAGCCCCTTGATGACTGCACTAAAGCACCGACTAAGTGAGGAAAAACACACAAGATGGATCTACAGAGTTTCAGGGCTTAAATGTGCTTTGAGCAAGCCTTTAACAACACTGGCTGCAAAATGGTTTCCAGACCAGGAATGCTATATTGGAAGTGACTATTGAGTGTCTAAGGCTATAATACCAGTAAGACATATAATTGTAAGAATACAAATGTTAAGATGGATATATGGTGATACAAGATTGGACAAGATTAGAATCATCACTTCCAAGAAAGGTGAAAAGTATCACACATGTAGAACAAGATTAGTAAGTCCTCTGAGATGATTCCACAATGTTCAATGTATATTTTCATGTACATTGTTCTTAGGTGAGGCAATAAGAGGATCAAAGGTAATAAAAGAAAAAGGGGTGTGTTTGCCTTCATGACTTGGTTCAATTTTTAAGGTTGACAAATCTATGACTTAGGTTACAGGTTTGAGCCTCGCACAATGCTAACTAAACCTGGTATTTAAATATAGAAGGAAAAACGGGAAGACCCACTATCCCAAGTTCTGAAGGTGATGGTTGATCCTAAGACAGGACAATACAAAGCAACTCACCAAAACTTATAACATCATTAAAACACGAGACTAGCCAATTGTAAAGCAACATTACCAGCTACCACCACAAAGTCAATTTCTTTGAGTATAAAAGTAATGGAAAGGACAATTTCAAACGCACAAAAATACCTCCCTATAGTATTAATCATCAAACATACAAAAAAAATCACAATTTTATAACCGAGTGATATTTTCTTTAGTAAGAAAAAACAGCATTCCTACTGCAAAGTCAAAAAAAAATTAGTATAAAAGTATTGATCGGAAGAAAACAGACACACAAAAAACCTCCCTATAGTATTATTCATCAAACATACAAAAAAATCATAACTTTCTAACCAAATGATATTTTCTTTAGTAAGAAAACTCCAACAACAGCATTCCAACTGCAAAATCAATTTCTTTGAGTATAAAGTACTGATAAGAACAAAACATACACACAAAAAAATCTCCCTATAGTATTATTCATCAAACATAAAAAAAAATCACAACTTTGTAAACAAGTGCTATTTTCTTTAGTAAGAAGTATAGAAGTATTGATAGGAAAAAAGAAAAAGCAGACACACAAAAATCTACCTAAAGTATTATTCATCAAACATACAAAAAAATCACATCTTACAGTAAGAAAACTTAAATATCAGCATTCCTACTGCAAAGTCAGTTTCTTTGAGTATAAAAGTATTGATATGAAAAATAAGCAGACACACAAAATATCTCCCTATAATATTATTCATCAAACATACAAAAAAAAAAACCAAATGATATTTTCTACAGTAAGAAAACTGAAACAACAGCATTCCTACTGCAAAGCTAGTTTCTGTGAGTACAAAAGTATTGGTCGGAAACAAAACACAAAAAAAAATCTCCCTATAGCATTATTTATCAATTCATACAGAAAACTCACAACTTTATAACCGAATGATACTCTATACAGTAACAAAACTCGAACATCATCATTTTTAATGCTCCCGAACACTGTCTTCAGCAGGTCGAAGCTCAATCAACCATATAGAAACCCTAAACCCACAGTGGCGGCAACAGTAGAACACACATAAAGCTACAATCTTTCATTTTCTCAACGAATACATACATTCATCTCGTTATGATAAGACAAACAAAAGGGGAAAATGCATCTATTGACGAATTTCGAAGCTGAAAAAAGTGCGAAAAAATTAAAATTTTAACCTTTGGAGATCTGATTAAGGCGAGAATCAAATTGAGTTTTGTCACCCATGGCTGATGATCGGAAGGAGAAAAAGTGATGAAGCGCTCAAAGAAAACCCTAATTTATGCTGCTTTGTGAGAGAGGAGGGAAGAAGGGAAGAAGAAGCTTAGGCGGGGTGAATATAGGGCAAAGGGTAGAGGGTAATCGAAAACTTGGGTTACGTTTAATGACGTGTCAACCTTCGGCGCAAGTTAGCCATATCCTACTCCTATTATTATTTTTTATTTGTCATTTATCTTTTTTTTCACCTTCCAAAATTAAAAAAGGGTTAAAACATTTATGGTATTTTACTATTTTATTTATTTGATAATTTTTTCTTTTAATATTATTTTATTTTATTAATAATAAGCATTTGATACTATTTGAGTATTTTGTTATAAATAATGTAAGTTTTCTACTTTTAAGATAATTGAAAATTTAATTAAATATTATAATATAAATTGAGATGAAGAAATTAAAAGTACGATCTTTTTGTGGATGACAAAGAGAACAGATAGCTACTATTATTAGAATAGGCATTAGGTAAAATCACAAATCGCATGAGCGGTATATTACACTAGGCAAATCCAATGCTTGAAAAAATTAAAAAACCAAAGTGAACTTTTAACAACTCTTGTTGACAAATATTTAGTATTTAAGTTTGAGATCATACTCCTAAAACACATGCTTTATGAAAACTCATGAAATTGATCCCTTAAATCTTAATAAAATGTCAAGAAATTTCACTTGTTCGAGTGAAGGATATCATATATTTGGCTTGTCGGTTTACTTTGATTAAGACAAGTTTGTTGGGCTCAACCTTCGCATGAACTCCTGAAATTTGAGGGATGCTAACAACACAAATAGAATTTGCATCACTGACATTTATAATTATCCTTGTATTTTTTTTATTCTCTACCCCAAATATAATTGAAAAAAGAAGGATAGTTCAGTTTTGCTTCAAATATACTCAACATTAACGAGCAATTCATTTTGTTATACCCAATAAGCCCCATCTACTTTTTTGTGTAGCCAATATTATACAAGTATTGGAAGTAACTTATGGAGTGGATACCATATATCAACCCATAATTACTTATTTTTCAATGAATTTACATGGTCAATATCAATGACAAATACATTAACGAGCTACAATCATAATAATTCAATTATAAATCAAAATTAATCATGATATACAATTCCAGACAAAAGCCACAATACGACTTAGATAGAGTCAAAACATCAAAATATATAAAATAATGTTAAACTTAAAATTTATGTTCTAAAAGGGACTATATAATAAGAATATCCAATTCAAAGCTGATAAAGTCAAACTTTAATATGTTTGGACTTACATAATTGAAAAAAGATGCTAGCTATGGTGCATTCTCAAAGCCCATTATTGTTTATTTGAAATGGATCCTACATGTCCATAGAAGATGAGTTAATCTTTTCTCCTTCAACATAATCCAAATTAGTTGTTGGAAGGATATAAACAATTTTTAAAATGGTTTCACAAAGGACTTTTGTATTGACAAGAATTATGACGATGCCATCCACATCCTTTATCATAATGCATATCACACGGATTTTAAAGTTATTTTTTTTACAAATATTGTAATATGTTATGCTTTTATAATATTCTAAAAGAAAATAATATTATATCACACGGATTTCTTTTCCCAGAGGCAATTTATTTGTGACACATAACTACATAATATATATATATATATATATATATATATATATATCTATAAAAGAGTATGGTAGATGCTTTGTAAAAGATTTATTTCTTGCGTCTTTTATTTGTATTATTTGATTGATAGGAAGCACTTTATTCCTAAATTGGATTCTTCAAATGAATTAGTCGGATTGAAAGTGAATATAGAATATTAAATATCGGTCATCGAACGATTTTTTTTTTATTTAAAAAAGAAAAGAAAAGAAAGGAGAATATCATACCTATAAAATTAGACATAATTAGTAGAAATCCGTTTGATTTTTTCTTTTTTTTTTTTGGAAAAATTACCTAACTACACTCCATTTATTATCATATTTTCCCTACCATTTCAAAAAATATCAAAAATCTCCTCTTTTGCTCCCATCATCTCCTTTTCCGGATACATTAATTTGAAATCTCATACCCATGATTTTCTTTCCTTTTTTTCAAGCCACAAATCTCTCCACAGGTACCTACATTAATCCATTTTTGAATTTCAAATCTTTTCTCTTTCCAATTAATGATTTCAAGTCATTCAAGAGTCAAATTTCTTTCCATCACTTCAATTTCCATTTTTTTTTAGTTTTTTCATCTTAAAAAATTATTGAATTTGTTACTCCCGGACTCTTTACTGGAAGAGGGGTGGAAAACGTTACTAATGCAGAGAGTTCATCTTGGAGTGCATTTGGAATGGTTCCAGGAATTTCTAATGGCGGTGTTGATACACTTCATTCCACTGGTTCGATCTTTCAGTATTGGGCTTACCCAATTAGTCCGAGAAGGATACATCTTCGTTGTTTTCCATTGATTAGATTGTTGACTTTTTTTCCGACTTTTTGGTTGTTCATCTTTTCTGATACATATAGGTTCAGATTTTTAATGTATCTAGTTGATTTTATTTCTTAAACTAATGTATATTGCCTTCGTTTCAACTTTATGATACATTACAATTCTACCATGCACAATGTATCGTGTTCAAATATTAGTTTTGATACATAACCTTAATTAGTATTGATACTTGATACAAAAATTCTACCAAATGTATCATTTATCATGTATTAGCCTTTTCATCTACAAATTTCTGATACATATGAATTCTGCTCTCAAACAAAATAAGTTACATAAATAATAATGTATCATGCAATATTTTTTTAGGCATGATACGTAAATTCGAATTTATACTAAATGTATTTGATACATAACAATTACCAAATAGTAATGTATCGATCTCAAACCTAACATTTTATGGGCAACAATTTCTTATTTAATGTATCTAGTAGAAATACAACACTTATCAATTTAAACAAGATACATAAATAGTAATATATTGATAAATCTATCCATCTCGAAAACACAATTCAAAAAACGATTACATAACATTATAAAAGGGATAGACGATCCATCGAAACTATGTATCTCTTCATCCTTTTGATCTGTTGTATTAATGCATAGCAGATACATTGAAAATTCAGGTTCTTGAAAAAAAATTCAATACATTATTACGTTTAACATTCCGCTGCCGGCCACCAATTTCCCTTTTTCACAAATTGCTCTGTTTCTGGTGTTTTACTGATTTTTTTCAAGAATCGAAATGAAGAAAATGTAATCTTGAAATTATTATAATAAGGTCCATCAAAAACAGTGGTGGGTGATGGTGTGTTTATTGAGTAAAGTCTTGGTGGTGACTCTAAGGATTTTGGTTTGTTAATTGGAAGATTAACGGTGTTTGGTTTTCCTGGTTCTTTTTCCTGTTGAAAAGGAACAGAGGCTATGGTGTGATGAACATGGGAAGTAACATTTGACATTTCTTTTTGAGGAGAAAACAGAGGAAGTTTCGGTATAATCAACTCTAATTCTGCCTTCGGCTTTGATTAGGACATAGGATATATATATCCTTTTTTAGTGACGACACGGTGAATGACAGATGTTATAGAGAAAACATCAAAGATGTAGCAATATCTTACTAACAAAATTGAAAGGATCTTCGACGAACTGGGAGATGTATCGTTCATAACTCACCTTGCTTTCCTAGATTCCTGAATGTATTTATCATGTATCAGCTATTGTTTTCGACTTTTTTCAATCTATTATGATTTGGGTGAGAATTGAAAGAAGAAAATATGAATTGTTTGAAGCTAGACGGATTTGGAATAGAATTGAGAGAAGAAAATTTGAATTTTGATTTGATTGAATCTGTTAAGATTTGAGAGAGATTGAAATCAACTAGATTAACGTGATTTGAGGAACTCACATTCAATTTTATATTCTCTTTCTTTTAAAAGTGTAACTGAATTTGTTTTAATGTATCAGATTTAATGTATCCGACTTGTTTGCTATGTATCCGGATAACACTGATTTTAAGGAATTTTCGTAAATTGAACAAAAGTAGGAATAAAATGTAATTTAGGTCCTTACACTGTGATTTATGTAAGTTATATTTTTTTGGGGGGGGGGAGGGGGAGGGGGAGGGGCTATTTTTCAATATTTTTGAAAAGTATATAAAATAGTAAAATACCTTGTGCTAGCTACCTCAAGGTTTATTCTAGTAGTACTACTTTTTTTTCTCCTGTCTTTGTCCAATGCTTCTTTTTAATTCTTTGATGGTGGTGTTTTTTCATCGAATTTATTCGTATTTAACTATTTTATTAGATACTTAATTTTTTTTATCAATATGAGTACTGAATAATCAATTTGATAATTTTGTCTATTAAACTTTAAATGGAAAAGTTTCATTATTTTATCTTTATTAAATTTAAATATTGAACTAAAATAATTTACGCCTCTTAAATTATTATTTTTTTCCGATGCCTCTCTCAAAATTTTAGAAATAGTCAAATTACTAAAGAATTTAAGGTATGTACACTTATATTAGTGAAATTTAACCGGTTATATCATGTTAGTAATCTATTTTTGTTGTTGTCTACTTAATTTTACTATAGAATTTACATGTTACACTTATTATAAGTTTAACATGATTTGATAGAGTAAGTAAATACCTAAAAAGACATTGTAATTTGCTATGAACTAGAGAGTATATATGATCCAAATAGTCTGGGGAAGAGTCACTAGTATGATTATGGGTTTAACAAAATTTAATAACTTTAGTTTAAATTTTATATTTGTATTAAAAATTTATTGATTGTGATTAGATAAGTTAAAAAATCATGTTTCACCTTATCACCAAAAAGTATTTTTCAAATTTTCAAGTAAAATTGGTCAAAAATTTTGAAAAATACTTTTCTTAACAAAAATAAGTTCCTTAAAAATGAGGAAAATGACGTGTTTAATAAACGTAGAGAAAACAAGTTCTACAAGCACATTTGGCATTACCACTTGGGCCAGGTGTCACGCCCCAAATCTTAGCCTAGGCGGATCGACACACTGTTAACTTGACCGAGTGAATCAACTTTACGTGTCATATAATTTTGATTGTGTACTCTCCACCCTTTAATACACCGATCTTCGCCCCATCCCAACATCCTTACCCTCCTATCTCCAGCTCCTATAATATTTTTCTGTATTATATACGAATAATTTTCCCAAAAGACAATCATTCAACTAACACAGCAATCATACATAATCATCCAAAAACCGTTGACGTTACTATTGAAAGGAGTCATTTTTTATTTTATTTTTTAACTTTTCCATAAATTCGAATTATGCTAGCTGGACACAGAGTTGCTACTTTTAAATTCTTTATTCTGTAAAAGAAAATAATTAAAAAATTAAACAGAGATTAGTTTAAATTGAGCATTGATCTGTACATTAGTCTTCACTGATAGTTGCAAATTGAAATTGTAAACAATTTTCTTGTTTTGTAATCTAATTTACTAATTATGGCAGAGGAAAAAAAGTTCACAAATTTTGCAGTCCAAAATGGATCAGTTGATATTTGTGAAGTCATAAAGAGTTATATACCATTTTTGAATGTGAGAAGATTATCAGAAAAAGCCACTTTGCCCAAAAGAATGTTCCTTCATTCTGCAGCTTACGATCTTTTCAGGTAAAAATTACTAGTATTAGTTTCTTGACTATAATTGTTGATCTAATAATAGCAAAATCGTCCCCGTGCACTAAGCTCCCGCTATGTGTGGGGTCCATCGAAGGATCGGACCACAAGGGTCTATTTTACTGTATGCAGTATTACCCAGCATATGTTGAGTATGTAATGTTTTGATGATACTAGCATGAGTTGTGGTGCAGTGTTGAGACTGTTCCAACTTTAATTAGAGTTCTTGAGTTTAAATCCTGTATATGGAGAAAATCTTGTTGTGAGCACTACCCAAATGGGCCCTACAATCCAGATTTAGTTGGAGCTCCAATGCGGACACCGAATACATAAACCAAAAAAATGTCTTGATAATGATAAATAAAATGTGTTTGTCCTAAGTTGTGTCTAATATTGGTAAAGTATTTTGCTTGAGAGTTGGTTTTGGAAAATGGTCAAAAAGTGTTGGAGAGTTTAATTGTCTAACAATTATGTTGGTTACGGCAACTGCATTTTAAATTGCTAATTTTCGTGGACTTTACGTGTGATCAACAAATGATTATTGTTGAAGCAATTCTGATAAGGTGTAAACATCAGGTGTGGATAAGTATTTTACCAATACAGCTCTAGGAGATTCTATATTGATAAGGAAATGGGGAGAGATCTATTATGATTTTTTCTTTCTTCAGCAACTGATAGAAGTAACTGTCAGTCTGTCATTTTCTACTCTTGACAGAAAAAAAGATAAGAAAATGGCTTTATATGCCCTTTTATATATAAATATGTTAAGTTTGGACACTGATAAAAGTATTATCAGGCACAGTGATTGCTATCATGGATCAGATTTTTATGGTCTCAAACTGTAGCAGAACTGTTTGATAACAGGCGCGGATCTAGTAGAAAAGATAGGGCTTCAGTCTAGCACGAGCTCAGTAGTTTTGGCTTAGACCTTGTATATGTGTTAAAAACTCGCTAAATAAGTACAAATAATAGATTCAAATCTTTGAGCAACTATTGTTTCTTTTCATGATTGTTAATTTGTTCGTAGTGCAAGGGACGTTATGGTGCCAGCTCGAGGCAAGGCAAAAATTGCCACTGACTTAAGCATAGACTTACCTCCAGGAACCTATGGTCGTGTCGGTATGCTGCAACATTCTTATCTGAATGTATTCATTTTTGTTTTACAATGACATAATCTGTCTTTAAAGATTCTGCTTTTGTTTCATATGTGTAGCTGCAAGATCAAGTTTGTCTTGGCATCGTTCCATTGATGTTGGAGGTGGAGTGGTTGATTTAGACAAAAATCCTGTTTTCGTGATACTGTTCAACCATTCTGATGTTGATTTCGAGGTGAAAGTTGGTGATAACATAGCACAGCTAGTCATTGAGCTCCATGCTATACCTGAGGTTGTTGAGGTTTATCAATGATTATTATGTGGCATTTGAATTTGCTGGAGCAGCTTTATGTCTGTGTATGTTATGCAGTTGTTATGTTTATTGTTCAACTCTCATTCTCCGAGGCTGATCTAAAACGAGTTCTTTGGGTTCAATTGAACTCATTGATTTGTGCTCGAACTACGTATACACATGCCAAAAATAAAATAAAATGTATGCATATACAAGGATCACATTCATTTTCGAATCCTCTGACTCAACATTCTGTATTTGCCTCTGCCTCTCTTCATACTGTTGACTGTTGTAATAGTTGTCGTTGGAAGCACCTTTATGCCTCCAGACCAAATGTGTTTGTGTCTTTTAATCAAATCTAGGTCGATTTTCTATGGGTTCCATTGCTTTCAGCTCGAATTATGTATACATATAAAGGGGTCCAACTCTACATTCTGGATGTGCCTATGATCATGCTGTTGAATGTTGTAGTAATAGTTGTCGTTGCAAACGCCTTTATGCCTCCCCCGGCCTAGCTAATGTGTTTGTGCCTTTTAATCCCAGTAACTATCCATTTCATCTGTTCATATGTCATTGACTATAAGAATCAAAAAGGCGAAAAAATAATGTATATCTTTCATTTACATCATGAAGCAAGTCATTTTAGTAGTGACAAAAGCTGGAGAATACTTGAACTTATGAGTAGACATAATACAAGTAACAGTATATGAATGTTGAAGATGCAGTTAATTCTTACTCTGATGAGAGTGAAAATTATGGTCTTAAAGGCGTACGACAAGTTGGACAAGTTGTTTTTTTGGCTAACCAAGGATCAAGACATTGAGCATGGAACACATGGTTACAAGGTGGAAAACTTCTGCACAATTCTGCTTCACATAGACTATCCAAGCAAATGACACACATCGATGAATTTGCCTGTCCTTCGAGGTAGAAGCAACTGATTCCTTGCAACTCTTCAACTGATAATCCTGAGTCATAAGCATCCATTCGAGATATCTCATCGTTGGAATCTACTTGTTGATCAATCATATCAAGAACAAGGTAACAAATTACCATATATACCATGATAATCGCGATAATAGCAACCAAAAAAAGAGGGGATGGGAGTTCAGCAGCAGAGGAACTCATTTGGATAGATAGGATTTTCTAAAAAAAGATTTACATGGCATAGATAATCATTGAGCTCCATGCTCTTGTAATAAATAGGAGTAAGAAAATAATACTAATAAAAATATTATTGAGCTCCATGCCATACCTTAGGGTTGTTGATTGTTGAGTAACATCAATGACAATAATGTGTGAATGTTCACATATATTCACTCACGTACATTGAAATAGGAATTATAACCTCGTATTTATTGTTTAATTCACACACTAAACGCGGATTTAAAACATATTCTATGTGTACATATGTTGAAAAACCAAAATGGTCATACTTATGTTTTGGTACATATTGTCCCTAAGCTGTCATCCTAGACCTCCCCTTTAATGCAATAGCCAGCAATTTTACATCTATATTTGAATCTCTTGCCTCTACAAAATAATTGTAAATTGTGTACTCTTCATTTGCATTAGTGATATTTGGCTGAAATATTTATGAATTTATCGTATGAATATAAATGCTACACGTAAAAGTATGAGTATTTTTTTTCTTAAAAAAGAATTAGGAAAGGAGACAAGAAAGATTTTCACGGTCGCTGATATCATGATATGTAAGCCTTGACTGTCCTGTTTAGTTTCTTACTTTAAGAATGAAAATTGTGGTCTAAAAGGAGTTCGACAAGTTGGACAAGTAGGTTTTTTGGCTAACCAAGGATCAATACATTGAGCATGAAACATATGGTTACAAGCTGGAAAACTTCTGCACAATTCTGCATCAAACAAATAGCACATATTGAGTAATTTACTTGTCCTTTGAGGTAGAAGCAATTGATTTCTTGCAACTCTTCAAGAGATAAACCCGAGTCGCGAGCAACATCCATATCATCGTTGGGATCGCCTTGTTGTTAATCGATTAGATCAAGAACGAGGTAACAAATCAGCATGTACACGATGATAATCGCGAAAATTGCAATCAAAGAAAGAGGAGGAGGAAATTCATCTCCAAAATAGTTCATATTGATTTGGTAAAATCTTTAGTACTTGCAAAGAAGATGAACAAAAACATCCATATGCCATTAGCCTATAGATTGACTTTGACATGTTGAATAATAATCTCTTGCACATATTAATTATATTTGACTCAAAGTTTTAAAGTTTGAAAAAGAAAGTTTAGCTTGTGCCTTTCTTTTGATTATTCTTGAATATTAGATTTGACTTTAATTTGATCTCACACATATTTTCCTTCTAATGCACAAAATCTATTTCACACATACAACAATAATAATTACATTTTTTTTTTTTTGTGTAATTTCACAAATGTAATCTAAGTAAAGACGAGACACAAAAATTAATAGTATAGGGTACCACTATCTTTAATATAGACATGTTAATTTGTTTTTCTTCAAATAACAAAGACATATCTTTAATATAGACATGTTAATTTTGCTTTTCTTCAATTGACATGTCTATGTCATTATACTCACTATAAAGTTTTGGCTAGAACTCTCTTTAGAAAAAGAAAAAGGAAAAAACAACCAAAATAAAAAATAAAAATGGACTCTAACTACTAAAATGTCAAATAAAATTTTAGAAAATGCTTAAGTGAGAATCGAACTCAAGTGATCCCATTAAGTGTTCACCCATGCACCCAAATAAATTAAGGGAACCACTTTACCTTTATCGTGTCGATATAAATATATAGATATAAGTTTAGATATATACATATACATAAAAGATTATCAGATGTACGTGACCTTCTCCATCGACTACCTTAAGGTGGATTTACCTTGAAACTAAGGAGGATAAAATGTAAGTAAATCTTATCCTTATTTCCGTAAAAATAAAGAAAATGTTTTGAATAGAATCTCACAATAACTATGCTTCTATTTCACATATGGTATGATATAATTTAAGAGATAACTTGTGGCGAATGACAAATAGTATATTTTGACATTGAAAGCAAAGCTACCTGCATATTAAAAAATAAATAATAATAATAATCAGAATTGATGTCTGCCTTAGGAGATAATATATTCTTTTTTCTGTTTTGGGTAGTTGGGGGTCAAGATCATTTAAGTATATTGTCTCCTCAAAGATCTTATTTTTTTCAAGAAGTCTCTTTTTTTGAGTTTAAATAATATACATTATTAGAGTAATTGAAATCTTTCAAAAATAGTTTCTCCATTTTATAAGGTAGGAACAGTGATGACTTATTTTTTAAAACAAGAAAAAGAATGAAAATTATTTTTAAAAAATATTCCGTTACCGGGAATCGAACCCGGGTCTCCTGGGTGAAAGCCAGATATCCTAACCGCTGGACGATAACGGAACTTGTTGACATAGTTGATGTCTAATAATATTTTTAGTATAGTAAAGAACACTTTGCTTCCCCACTTTTCAGGGCCGGTTATTTGGGGATTCACAATCGCTTCCTTATCCTTTGAAGATTGGGTTGGAGTTGATTCACAACATCATGTAGCATATTAAAATTTAGAGGTCACGTGTAAATTATAATATTAAGTTCAATATAGAATTACACGATATGAGCGACATGTGAGTCTTAATCCTTGTTAGCAATGGAAAATTATAAATTCTAAGTAACAAACTACTAGGTGAATTGACGTTGTTAATTGCTATGACTTGCCTTAAAGGTCAAAACCTAAATTTTGAAATATCCAAACCGATTAATCCAAAATCGGACTTTTAAAGATCCAATCCAGTCCGAGGTTAGTTGGATGAGATTTGGATGGTAATTTCTTCAATCCTTAACCAAAAAATTTAAATCAAAATTTTCATATCCAATTCGAATGGCCCAAGCCCACCCTGATATTTCTATGGTGCCATAGAGTTTGTTTTCAATAGACCATCGCCTCAAGCTCAAGTGTTTGCTTGAGCTTGGATGTCCTAAAGCCAAGGAAGAAGGATGGTGGCTTGTTGGTGACACTAAGACCAACCAATTATTAGCTATTAAGAGGGTTATGAAAAGGATCAATAAGTATGTACTGCAATTAATTGATACATATGAACAGTTAATAAAATAGTACAAAGCACAAACTATACAAAGGTAGGGTGGCTAAACTTAACAATTTCTTTGACATATAGGTAAGGAATCAAATTATAAAATCCTTTAACATGTAATAGAATCTGTATTTTGCATGATCATTTTAAGCACGCAAAATATACACCATCCACTTCACAATAACAAGAACAAGAGGAAAACATTTCCACAAATAAAGCTATCCTACATGATATTACAAATTGCCTCTGCTCTCAAGTACTTAATTCTCTCTTGGATAACTGGGGTACGGGAAGGGGAGACGGGGGAGGAGATTGGAATCGAACTCTGACCAACAAAGTGAAAGTTGCAGGTAACCAACCAACTGAGCTACTAAGATTCTCCGACAGAAGACAAAACTGATCAGCAGCTTACTAGGATTTGTTGATGAGAGAGATGCTGTCAGTTCAAACGATTCTTTACTGAATTTGGTAAAGAGATTTATCGCATATGCAGCATGGGGTACCACAGTATTTGGCTCAAAACAAGCATCCCCACGTTGATATTTGCTCGCGATTGAGAATCTGATACACCTGCCTTAACACTTTTCTCTGTCTTTGGTGACGGGGGAGTCACCGTGGTGTTTGGCGTTGGAACCAGCGTGGGAGTCACCGGAGCTTTTGGTGCTGGATTTGGTGAGAGAGTCACTGGAGCTTTTGGGGATGCATTTGGCGAGGGAGACACCGGAGTTTTTGGTGTTGGAACCTTCGAAAAAACAAAAAACTCATCTCAGACCTTAATAATCACAAAATTACGAGAAATTATAACAGTTACGCGTCTATTGAAAACAAGGTAGCTACATAAATCTTCACTATCAATGTCGCTCTATATAGCTCATCTCAGTCCAATAGTATATAATATAAAATAAAATTACTAGAAGTTCTTTATATCTTCTATTGACATGATGACTAAGAGACTCCTAGAAAACATTGGACCTGGAATAAACATACTAACATGAAACTTAATCCACAACTAATTGGCATGGCTTATAAAGATTAGCTAGGTCTGTATAGATTCCATGATACGTCTTTCTAGACAATTACATTTCATGTAATTATAGGTCTACCTTATCCACGTTTAACTTCACGCTTACTACAGACCAGTGCAATGCATATTTTACAAGCATATTGAATAACGAGATAATTGAGTTCTTGTTGTGATTCTCTTACCTGGTTGTTGGCTTTAGAAAGTCCAATATCATAACTCACGGTTAAATCAGGCTTGAAAAGTCCGAAGGATCGCTCAGAAGTTGGTCCTGGTTTGAGATCCTCATCATACATGGCAAAGAGATAGGTATCTACTGATTTGCCAGGCATCAAAGGGGTACCAACCATTGACCTCAAGTGAGCAATCAAATTGCCATTGTAAGCCTTTGCATTCTCAATACTTGGACCAACTTCATTGCTGTCTCCCTTATAAGGCCACCCTGTTTCCGCAATCACAATCTCTACTTCTTTGAATCCCATAGCATTAAGCGCTGCTCTTATTGCATCCACCTGCATACATCCAGCTTAATTAGGTTATTGAATCTCAAAAACACCTACAAAATACCCCAGCTACATGTAAAGATGAATGACATGACTCGAATTCCAAAATTTTGAGTTCATCTTAGAAACTCATCCATTCATTCTTTGAAAGTAAACTTTCCATTTTCAAACATCATGTAAATTTTACTACAAATTAGACTAAGAGGATAGGCAGTCAGTCAATCAATGAATCAACTATATTTCAATCCTAAACTAGTTATATGAATAATTTATATGCATTCTACTCTACAAATTACATCTAAGAGGATAGAAGTTCTCTAAAATCGTGTCATCTAAGTCAAACACTTATATTAACAAGTTACTAACCAAACTAAAGAGAGTACTTCTATAAACTAACCAATCTAATGTACGTGTAACACAAGAAGAAGTGAACTTTTCAGGATACACTAGTTGGTATCATTTATATACATCATTTTCGTTCATTATGTATTATTCTTATCAAAGTTCACATCGATTCCAAGTACTCGTAAGTCTCTCTTATAAAAAAAACATGCATGTTTATCTTAGTTATCTTTTGGAAATAATTCAATCTTTATAGTGTTGAATATGCCGTTATGTTATGATGATGTACAACAAGTAAACATATCAAGACTGATATACAACAACAACAATAACATACTCAGTGTAATCCCACCAGCAGGGTTGGGGATCGAGGGGAATGTACACAGATAAACAGAGCATATCAAGCCTGATATAGTAACCTGAAAAATCGCATAATAACTTGCAAATAATCAGTTAAATTGCATAGTATAAAGTTTCTTTACCTGAGCATCGAACATGTTGGTGTACTTAATCTTGGTGCCAGCATCAACTCGACCAGCATTAGGTTGAAACAAGCAAAAAGCTAAAGTATCAGGTCTGGGATCACTCTGATAAGCGAAAAACGGATACGGATTAATGGCGAAAGGAGAACCAGTAGCTTTATTGAACTCCAACAATCCTTTCAACAAATCCCCAATATTCGGGTCGAAACTTCCAGAAGACGGAGGATCCGATTGCTTCATAACAGCCATAGAATGAACCGTAGAGACCTTAATTTTCCCTCCAATTGAAACATCATTTAGGGCTTTTTGTAAATTTTGCATCGCTGGCAACAAATTCGTCATCAGATTCTGGTCATTTGAAGACATAACCTCATTTCCAACGTTGATTACAATGATTTCACTCGCCGGATAAAATGGAAGCACATTTGAACTTAGCCATCCTTTAGCAAAGTTCGGGTCTGATGCCATCGCCGGAATATCACCGTTGGCTACTCCGATCATGATTCCGATACCGGTATTTGCTAAAGCTTTGATAATTTCCGGGTCGGATCCGTATAATCGGACTTTTTGAATTGAAGTGGATTGTAGTAACTTGGCTGTTGCCTCCGGTGCCGGTAGATTATCCGCAACTTGGCCATAGTTTATACCGATAAATGACTGTGATTCTGCAACATTAGCATATAATTAGTAAACAAACTTGAAAGAAATAAGCCAAAAAATGCTCTACGAGCGGTTCAATTGAATCTCTTTCGTCGAAAAATTACACAGAACGCGATGAATATAGACGTATATATGTAATTTGGTTGATTTATAACAATATGAATGCATAATCAAAGAGTGAAAGAGCTTACTCGCGACGTGTACGAGATGCAAGAGGCAGAGAAGAAGGAAGAAGGAAGAATTGTGAAGCAAATTAGCCATGGATGATGATGCTTTGCTTTGAAAAACTTGTTTTTCTTTAATGGAAGAAAAATGATTGACGGAGAAGAAGTATAAATAGAGATATCTTTTTTGAAGTACAAAAACAGAGCATAGAAAAGAAGCTTCAAAGGTGTTTGGATTCTTCTACCGTTAGAGAGAACAAAATTTAAAATTCTAAATTTATAGAGGAAAACGGTTCCTCTCAATAATTGAATCATAAATTATGTGGGAATTAATGAATATTTTAAATTAAAGGGTGCATGGGACTGTGTCTTTCCATCAACATAGATATCGAATTGATATTGAGTAACTCTATTCATCAATGTTCAAATATATGAGAATAAATTATTTAAAATAAAATTTTTATTTCCAATGAAATTTGGATATAATACTTTATAATTCTCAAATCACTTTACTAACCACTAAAGTATATGATTTAATTTCGCAGCCAATGAAGAAATTGAAATGAATATTGAAAAATCAAGGCTCAGATCCTACTTGTGTGATATATATAGGATGATAAAAGGTGGCATGTATTATGTGTAATAGTCAATCACCGATATATGTTCTAATAGGATGTACAAGATATACGATAAAATAATTGATGTGCACATAAGATTGAAACAAAATACGTTGGATCTAATTAATGGCTTAACATATATCATCTCCTTAAGCCTCGTTTGAACTTTTTCCACTTTGATAATTTGTACTCTAAAAAAGTGAGTACTTATTTATTTATTTTTAACAAGAAAAATGTTGTTACTTTTTCAATCAGTCTAAAAGCAGAAGATATGTTTTTGTCAATTATCACCACAAAGTGTAAACAGTAATCATGCTCATAAGTCATCACTCACATATTAGGATAATAAAGCCTTCTTTTTGAGTTTTAAAATAATCTATGGAGGTCAAATATAAAACTAATAAAATAAAACAATTCAATTCGAAAAAAATCTTACTCACATTCAATATTTACACCAATTCAATAAACACATAATATTTATTTTTACATAAAACTATAATTATAATCAATTACAATATATATTCTTATGTCAATTATGTCACTAACGGTGTTATAATTAATATAATTTGATGTTAACATTGAGTATGAGTGAATCATTTAATTCTAATCATGACTCGAGGAAGGGGAAAAGATGATCATTAATTATATAATTCTTTAGGATATTTGAAAATCTAAGTGCTTTGAATAGCTTATCCTTCTATGCTAAGGAATCACTTTTGCATCTTTAGTTTGAATGTGACAACAAGTCCCTACAAGGTTTTTTAATTTTCCTAAATGCAAGTAAAAGATAAATTAAAGAAGCTTTAGAATTTGTGTTTGTGGACAAGAGACACCCTACACAAAACAATAAAGTGAACTTCCACTTTAGGAATTATTAGGGCAAATGTAGGCATAAAGTAAAAGTAAATTCCAACTTTAGGAAGGAGGGGAGATGGTATAATTTGTTGACAAGTAATCTCTTAGCCATAAGAGAAAGTAATTAAAGTTGAAGATTCAAACATTTCATTGCTAAGCTTTTTAAGTTTCAATTCTTTTAAGGTAATTGAGTTGGACCTTTCCTATAGATCCATTAACTTAACTATGTGGAGAAAGAAAAGTGTGAAACAACAACAACAAGGTCAAATAATGAATTTACTAATATGAAATTTTGAGTAGTCCAAATCAAGAACTAAAATATCAGACAAAAAGTTGAGATTATAAAAAAAATTGAGAACATGGAATTGAAATGTAAGGTCAAATAATGAATATAAGAAAATAAAAATAAAAATAATTTTTTTTGTTAATTCGCCGTCTGTGGGGATCGAACCCACGACCACGTGGTTAAAAGCCACGCGCTCTACCACTGAGCTAAGACGGCTTGATATGCACATTAGGCTAGTCAACCAATAATTATATGCATAAATACTATGATTCAATCTAAAAATATCGGAACCTTTATAGCACATGAATCTATGTGAAAATTCTTCTTAAATCCCATCTATTTACATTATTGGCATAATCTCATAGCATAATTGACTTTTTGGGTATTATATGAAAATCCGTAATACATTTTGTTCTATTATGGAGGGCTTGAAAGAATTGAATTAGCCGTTCGAACTCGAGACTTGTGCAAGGTTAGGATGGAGGATTACTGTCACTACACCACAAATTTTGGCGGTCTCATAGCATAATTGATGATTGTATGTACATATGTTCTCTTTTCTCTTGAGTGACAGCCATTTTTCCATGTAATTTAGGAAATTAAATGTAATATACTTTACCAGCAGACAAATGTTCGTAATTGTGGATGCTAAAAATCCAACAATCACAAAGAAAGTTGTAAAGATCTTATTGGTATTCGTAGTCGTCCATAGGTGGCAAAATTAGCCCATGAAAACCTAACCCGCTCAAATTGACTCCGGAGAAATTGTCAAAATATATTTTCAAATGGATATGTTAATTATATATAGTCATAATAAAGATTTTTTTTTATAGTTTTATTAGGTAGTAAAAAGTTACAAATAACACAATTATAACTTAGTAAGAATTGGACAGGTTGGATTTATTTCAGGGCAATCTACTTATTTATTAACTTAGTTCATTTTGATATGTACATTTGACACCTCTACTATTGTTTAAAGCTTTAAGGTGTGTTACAAGGAGAGATTGATAATAGTGAGAGCTAAGCTACAAGTAGAATTGCAAGTGACTAGTGAGTGAGATCATATGAGAAAAGAAAACAGAAAAATGTATGTGTCATTTTAATAGAAGAATGTTTTAGTTGCTGATAGGATGTAAAAAAATGCAATTGCAGGTAATGGCCTGTTGAATCGCGAGGAATGATGGTTAGATTCTTAGAATCTGTTGAGAGACGTAGAGTTGTAACCGTTGAAGTTGAGTTGATCCTATGCGGATTGCGTGGTGTTGGTAGGTTTGTCACATGTGAGACATGCCTGTAAGTCGCGGGCTTGGTGAGTCTACCAATCTTGAGACTCATCCCTTGCCTTCAACCGTGATGGATGTAGCGTTTGAGCTATGTTTTTAATCCAAACTAGTAGTTCTGACAGGAAATATGTCTATGTGATAAACTATAAATGTAGTGATACTGTGAACTATCAAGTTCAAATCCTGGACCTGTCTCTGGCCTCAAGGTAGACTTGTCTGGCTGGTGGTAGGATCAAAATTTACGACTACAATATTATCATATTGAGTGTCTGATTACATTTTCTTTTATGTCTTTGATGATTGAAAATGAATCAGAACAGACTTGAAATCCAAAAATGTCTTACTTATAAACTATACATGCCTCTTGATTTACTACTTACAAGACTTGCTTCATCAACTTTCAACCCTACTTAGACTGCACAATAATTATAAGGCCAACAACAATCTTTTTTCTGAAATGACTTTCTTACTCTATCAAACAATCAAACTGAAATGGCTATTCGTAATAAATCCATCGTGATCTCGTTGATGAGACCATTGAGCAAATGCTTCTCCACATCCTTTACAACATCATCCTTTTCAAGAAAACCAAACATTATTTGTTCAGTACTCCATCCAGAATCCCACATGGAGTTCACATCTGGATTTCTGTTCGACATATCTCTACCGATCATATTATGCAAGTAGTCTGCTTCATCGCGTTCATCACTCACATTTCCATTGCCCCCATAGGACTTTAATGTGTCGAAATCATTGCAGAGTTGCTTGATAAGATTGTCCAAAGACCTTGTCTTTGTATATCCGATGGATATTGTGGCATAAGGATGGACTGCTAGCTCCTGTCTTATCGCTTTCCTTTTCATTATCTCATAGCCGCAGTCTATCATAAGTTTAACGTCTTCCCCTTGGTTATTTTGATCACTGGCATGGAGAATGCTGATTGGTATATTGAGCTTGAAAAGCGCCTCTGCTGTGTTTAGAAATAGTTGATTTTTGATCACCGACTCCTTGAAGTGTTTTTCAGGTACTGTTAATGGTTCTTGTACCACTAATGGGAGAGTTGTTTCTTGATCATTTCTAGCAACATTGGGGATTGTTGTGCCTCCTTTTCCTGCAATATGATCAGAGGGTGAGGAACTTCTTCTATAATGTTTATCGAGTTGATTTCTTAGATAGTATGGTTATTATCTCAAAAAGTCACTTTCTTTGTTGAAGAAAATTGAAATCAAGAAGAAAGGCGACTTTCCGAGATCATAATTATTACTGTACTTGAGTGACCATCTGAGAAATAAACCCAATGTTTATCTTATTACATGTAAATGAATGGAAATAAGATTTTTATATCAATACCTGTAAATTTGGCAGGAAAACTTTTATTTTGTTCATCATTGAAAAGCTTACTGTTCTGTGAGGCTTCTTGATGAATCCCTGCAACATCGATCGTAAGAACCAGTTTGCAGTATATTAGCTATGTTTCATCTAATGTGAAACATATAGTGAATGCTGAATACTAATAATTTTTCATATAATCATATAAGGTCAATGATATTTGATTATCGTGGTTGGAGTTTGAAAGGCGCTAATCATTGGGATATAGAGATAATAGGACTGTTATCTATACTTGTAAGTTAAGAATCCTACATTTTTCAATTTATAAGAAGATATGACATACCATTAAATTGGTCCGTAGCTTGTGATATCTTTGGCCTATCTCCTCCGAGTTTCTGGTCCGTGGATATTTCAACTTCTTGTGGCGTTTTTTCTTGATGCTGCAGGAATCCAACAAAGCATGTTATGAAGACATTTCACATGTAGGTTTCTAGATATAAAACTACTCTGAATCGTTAAAAGCATGCCAAGGGCACATATTAAGTTTAAGTTTCTTCTCACAGATGAACTTACATTTTCATTTGAAATCGCAGTTCCAGAATCTGTCAGGTTGTCACATTCCTTTTCCATAATTGTGTTGCAGGAGGTACTGTTTTCTATTTTATCAAGTAGCTCGGTTTGGAAATCGAGTATTTCCATGCTCACATCTGGCTCATTAGATCCTATGTTGTCCACATTTGCTTCTCTTGTCTGGCTTTCAGTTGACTGGTCTGATCCACCAGAGCAGCTTTTGTCATCCTTCTGCAGCTTTGTGTCTTGCAAAGTTGGGGATGACTCGTCTATTTTTGGGGAGGTCTCGATTCTATAGATTTCGGTATGAGGTCCCATCCTATCTGTTGATGCCAGATTGATTGGCTTCTCTTGCTTAGATGGTTGATTGATGTTGTTTAGCTTCCCTGATCTAGACAATACTTCCTTTGACAACACATTTTGATCGGTATTTTTGTTCTCGCTGCTTTGCATGATCCCTACAGAGGTAGAAGAGTTCCGGTGCTTGGCAAGAGCTTGATTTATTCCATTTAAAGAATCTTTTGCAGGTGCTCCATTTTTGGACTTGGTAGAATTTTTCGTACCAAGAATGGATTGGTTCCGAGAAGATTGCTTCTTCTTCAAACTTGCTGCACCATTCCTTGATTTTGGTGAAGCTATGATTTCCACTTGATTTGCTTTGTGTGTCCTTGGCTGCATAGTTTTGTTTGAGGGTAACTTCTCTTTCTTACCTGCTTGATGCTTCTCATCTTGTCCCTCAGATTTTTTAAGCTTCTGCACATGATGCACTTCATCCTTAGCTAAGGCCTTCT
Organism: Solanum etuberosum; assembly: GCA_029582245.1. Taxonomy (NCBI): domain Eukaryota; kingdom Viridiplantae; phylum Streptophyta; class Magnoliopsida; order Solanales; family Solanaceae; genus Solanum; species Solanum etuberosum. The sequence continues at coordinate 40,195 of JAJONR010003350.1, read as the reverse complement.
GTTGATTGCTCAAAGGAAATTTTTCTGTCTCTTTCTTTTCTTTCTGAATTGTATCTTCTTGTAACACAATATCGATTGGAGGCACCCTAGATGTTTGTGGCTTTTTTGTATGTGAGATAGTCTCCTTGATTTCGACTGTTTTTATGATTTTCCCCTTAACACTTGTCTGGTTTTGTTCTTTCTGTTTCTGTTGGAAATTAACTTGATTTACTTGGATGTTTTTGCTATGTGGCTTGTCCATCATGTTGTTGATCATTGGCAAGCCTGAGGGCACTGGACCTGTATCTTTGTTAACCGCTATACTCCGCTCCTCCTGTTGTTGAACTCTACCAGAAGAAACCATATCATTGTTCCTGTTTGGAGATGCATGGATAATCTCAGCCTTACGCACGAATTTTGCATCCTGAACCGGTAGTATATCACTTATCATGTTTTTGTCAACATTAAGAGATGACCTGTTCTCAGCGTCCCGGGTACCAATAGGACCTGCACTTCTCATTAGTACTGGCTCTTGCTTCTTTTTGGGATCTGACCCTTTCCTTGATGCCTTGTTATCTTCCTTTTGCGGGAGTTCATCGAGTCCCATTAGTTTTGCAATGACATTCGAAATTCTTCCTTTCTCTGATCCAGATTTTGTTCCTTTCAACTGGTTCTTCTGGTCCAGATTTTTGAAGTCTGGAGCACAACTAGCTGATCTTTTATGGGACATCGACTTGTTAGTGCTGAGAGGTTGCTTTTCGTGCAGTTTAGGAGTTTGATCAGGGTAAGTCAGGGCCATGAGCCGCTGTTTGATGTCATTTTTTGCTGTCCTTTTGATAACACATGAGTTTTTCGAGGGCTTATCAAATGAAAACCTTGGCAGGTCTAGTTGCTTCTGATCAACTATCTTGACATCCTCATCCTCATCCTCGTCGAGTAATGTGATCCTGCTTTTGCTTTGAGGCTTGATCATATGATGCGAAGCTTCCTGGAGGTTTACGAGCATCCTCAGGGACTCTTCCAAATCCATAGCTCCTTTCAACAACTCCTGCCCAACTTCAATAGAGTTCCTATCGAAATTTAGGCCATTGGAACAGGCTTTTATAATATGGTTTAGTTTTTGTATCCCTTTCGATACTTCATTGATGTGAACTTGAGAGACAGAAGGGAACTGACTATTTGGAAGATGATACGTTCTCCTATCTGTCTTACTTATGTCCATTGATCTCTGACTGAATTGATGGAGAAATGTTAGCACAGGATTTCTGCTTGAGCCCGAGTCCATTTTAGTAAACTTTCCTCCGTTTTCAATAGCAAAAGCAAGGGCCATGGAAAGATCTCCCACCTTCTCAGAAGTCCGGACTCTCCCAGTACCATAGGTAACAATCTGTCCTGAGGATTCTTCAACGCGAAATGATCTGTTGCTGGTGCTACCTACTTTTGAATTAACCTGAAAAGTGTAACATGTAAGGTAAATGAGATTTATTGTTACAAGTAATCTTCAAGATGTCCTGATGTTGTCAAGTTAACTTACGGATTCTAGAGTTTTTGTCTGTCGAGATCCTCTGTAAGTTTGTCCCGGATTAGCACGAGCATCTGTCAGTTCAGACATGTCAAAAGTTTAGTTAACACTAGCATCTGTAACATATCCTTTTGCAAGCTTTACAACCATGAAAAGCAGAGAAAGTTAGAGCTATCAAAAATAGTTGACACTGTTTTTTGTTGAGTTTTTTCCTTATAGAATTTTTTTGCTTCTAGCATCTTATGATACACTATGTGTAGCTCAGGGGCGGAGCTAGAGAGAAAGGTACGGATTTGGCAGAACTCAAAAGTTTTGATCAAAACAATATATGTGGGTAAAGAAATTCACTTAGTATGTATAAATAACTTATCCAGAATCCAGCAAACTGACTTATTTTTAGAATTCAGAACTCATAAACTCAAAATTCTGGCTCAAAGAAATATTTGTTCCATCTATGAGGAAACATGATTATGAACATTATGTTGGTGAATTGTATAGACACTCCAAATATGTTTTCTTTAAACATTTATTTAAGTCATGTGCTTCTCTTGAAGATAGTCTTTATTTTATTTTATTTTCATAAGAAATTAAAAATTTGTAAAATCATAGAGTAATAATTGAAAAGATCATGTAGATCAATGATGTGTGAATAATCATCTGATAGGTTAACAACTTAGTAATTTACACCAACATGGGTTGTGGTGTACTGGTGAGAGTGCTTCACTCTTAACCAGAGGTCTTGGATTCGAGCCATGGGTATGGGTGAGAGTGCTTCACTCTTAACCAGAAGTCTCTCAGACTCTGCATCCTTGTCGGTTCCTCCAAAAATTCTACTTTTAGAGGATCCAACACACATGTCGATATTTTTTTTGAAGAGACTGAGCTATATACTTGTAACTATCATCAGCATTACCTCAAATACTCAAAGAACATACTAATTCTATCACACAGTGTAATATTGCCATATAATTTTACACATTTCAATCTATACAATTCACTAATTCGACGTGCAATCTCATGCATAATTTAACCATGATACCTTAAAAATCATGTGCATTAGCATTTCATTAATTTACCTCTGGGTGTGGAGTATGAATAGCCTGAATTTTGAGCAGCAGCCACTCGCTCCTTACGAAGCTTAAGATCATGCAGCAGCTTCTGCGCGAAATCCGACTTGCCTGACATAATTTTTCCCCCTGTCTTACTATGTAACAGAGTTTTTTTTTTTGGACTAAACATCCATAAGGGAACTCCAAAATTCAATCAAAGCAAATAAATGTGTGAAAAAAGAAGAATATTCTTAGATTGTGTTGCAGGTCAATTTGGTAATGTGTGTGAAGTTGTTATGTCACTTTTGGTGAGAAGGGTTTTTCAGTGTTGGGTAAGGTGGAAAAAAGTTGGGGAAAAAGTAACAAGTTAAAAATAATAAAATTGTTATCATACACCAGATAGAAAAGATTGACTTGAAAGTTAGCTTAGCTATCACTCAGTATTTTTTTTTTCTCTATCAGAATCACTGTGGTTGCTTGGCTTTCATTTTAATCCAAGCAATGTATTGTATGGGCATCAAATAGCTTCCCATAAAAGTTTTCTTTGTTGACAGTAGTGATCTCCTTTTCTGTTCTACTGTATTATAGCGTGTTTGGTCAAACTTTTAAAATCTGCTTATTTTGTAATGTATTTTTTTGTTGTTGTCAAATGTGAGTTTCGGAATAGCGTGTCTGATGATTAGCAATTTGTGTTTGACTAATCAATTCATAGTAATAATTTGTGTTTGATCAAGATTCTTAAAAGTGTTTTTTTAGAAATTTTTTTCACTAGTGGCCTCATTTCATATCTATACCTCCAACTTTAAGTGTGCACAAATAGATATTTTAACTTGTATAAAGAACAAGTAGACACATGAGTACTACGTGTCATAATACACATATGACACCATATAGGCTGAAAATTGTCATGTAGAATGTCACGTAGGATATGTGTGTCTATTTGTTCAATTTTATATAAGTTTAAGTGTTTATTTGTGCACATTCAAAGTTGGAGGACATAAATGTGAGCTAAAATCAAGTTAAAGAACATATTTATGTATTATGTCTTTCTTTTCCCTAAAAGCTTAGCGAAACACCTCACTCATCTAAATAAACACATTTTAAAAATTATTACTTTTTACGATTGTGAGCTTCCAAAAGCTTGACCAACAACTATTTGCCTAGTGTAAATGAAGAGTGATGAAAGTTATAAACACGAGAATTAATGTGATTTATTCTATTCTATCTCAACACTACCGAAAAAAGTTATACCTTGACTAAAATGGAGGGAGATAACATGTATTTCGTAAAATAAATAATTGAGATGCACGAAAGTTAGCCCGTATATATTTGTTTGCTTTGATTAGCTTAAAGTTGATCCCTTGTATGGGTGTAACATGGTTTGTGGCGTGATACCTTGGCTAGAAGAATACAATGGCTCTTTTTTGCTTTATTACAGCTGAAATGTTAGAGAATTTGCAGCTTTCATTTGGGGTATGGGTTGGCTACCTCAACTAAAGTTACTTTCAATTACTCTAGGGTGGGAGATGATCTAAATCCAAATTATTCAAATAAGATGATTTGTCTTCTTTAGAAAGTTATAAACCTAATTAGGTGTTTTTTCTTACTCAACCTGATTGGCTTTTTACACTATATAAAATGTAGAGTCTAACACCGCCAACTTCTGTCACCATAACCATCACCAACTCTCGTATTTACGAATAAGGTGTTTTACAATCGTGTTTAAAATAGTAAATTAGAAATGTAGAAGAAATTAAAAAAATTAATAGAATATTTTTGTTTTAAAATTTAATTATTTATAATTGCTGAAGGTTGTGGATTAATTCCTCCTATGCTTAATTGAAACTCCAAATCTGAAGACCGAAGTAAATATGCAAGAGCGACAATATCTTTTGAGGAAGAAAAGAGATAATGCGTTTAAAATCCAGCGACAACCAATTTCTTAACATGAGTGTCAAACGGACGTTTGGCCATTCACTTCATTTTGAAAAATTTGTTTGTTTAAAGAAAAAAAAAATGGCAAAGTCATGTATGTATGTTTGAGCAACAAGCAAACATTCTTTTGTTAAAAAAAATGGCCAAACGGTCGTTTGGCATACACCAGCAATTAAGAAAATTATTCGCTGCTGGATTTCAAGCGCATTGCCCCTTTTGGTCTCATCTCTTTTGACATTATTGCTTTTAAAAAGGGATCTATTTGATTTCAGACTAATGACATATTTTATCATTCAAGGTTATGGATTAATTCCTTATATGATAGAATGAAGCTCTATTCTGTAATATTGGAAGCAAATTCTGCAGAATTTCAACAAGCAAAACAGATCACACGAATTTGAATCGAACAATAACAACGACATGAAAAGATTTCCTTGTCAACTGAGTTAGAAAAAGTACTATACATAAAAATAAAAGTTTTCATCTTTATACATCCAATGAGTGACAAATAAACTTTGTTCTAATTTCTTTTCCCTCACATGATCTAAAACCCAGCATAAACTTACATGAAGCCTTGTGTCAAAAAACTTCAAAGTTTAAGAGAAAGAACAAGATTTGGGGTTTTCTTAAGCGCTTATTATATAAACATGATAAAAGTATTTTTTCTTTCTTCATTATTTTAAAAAAGTAAGCCACCGATTCAGATACAAGAGATACTATCATTATCATCCAAATAATTAAACATCTCTGTGATTGCAACGATGTACATCTGTAATAGTGATAATAGTATTATTGAAACTTGCTTGAACATGAATAACTCCTTTTGATATTCTACATACACCTTAATATGAATCAATGCGTCAATTCAGACGTGAACTAATTTTTGGTATGCATCCATTACGACGCGAACTAATTTTTGGTATAGCTAACACAATTAATTAAACACTTTCAGTTTTTAATTTTCTTTACGCCTGTTTTCAAATGCCTATTACATAAATAAATTAACCACTAAAAATATATTATATTTTAAATTTTACACATCAACCTCAATAAACTATAAAATCTATTCAAATCAAGGCGTTGATGTTTATAATTTTTTTTAAAAGCAATATATTTTAAGTAATCAATTTATCCACTTAACAAACACTTTTCTTAAAAACATTTAAATTCTCACTTATTATTCAATATCCACATGAACAATTAAGACGATGCACATAATGTTTTTTTTCTTCAAATTTCCAATCAATAATATCTAATACTCCCAAGTCCCAATAAACCTTAGTTTAAGCATCTAAATAAATTATACTGCAAGTTTATTTGACTATAAAGATATAATTTTCATCATACTCACTAAAAATAAAAATTAATTATATTTTTTCACATAGAATATATTTATTTTTAAATTGCTAAAACTCTGAAATTATTATCGTTTTGGACGTGAGAAGCATGTTATAACACGTTACAAAAGTTAAGATGTCCTACTCAAATGACACATCCAGAAACTTCCCCCTAACAGCTGTCCATCCATTTACGGTACCTATTCCTCCTCAACCTCTTTGCCGCCTTATATGGTTAAACCTCATCTCTACCGTTAAATATCTTATCTTAAATCAATCTGATCCGTTCAATCCCTCAAATTTCTCAATAAATTACGTCCTCCTCTCTTCATTCATGCATACCTTTGTCCTCTACGCCCAACTTGCTCTTTTCTCCAGATCTCTTCTTAAGAGTTTATTTTCTTCAATTCTCATGTTCAGATCTGTGTAGATCGTTCTTTGATCTACGTTTTGGATATGGATTTGCCGTGTTTCTGTATCGGACCTGCGACTGACCGGCCGAATCGTTTGATGGTTCGATGTTTGTCGACTTTGGCCGACGATTGACGAAGAGACGGTAGATCTGATGCTGTTCTGTGCTGGTTTGAGGTAGATGAGCATCGTTGAGCATCAGATCTGTTTGTGCTTCATGGATTTGTGGAGGTTGGAGCAATAGTTTCTGCAACCGAGGTGTTATCCTCGCGAGGATTCAACCGGTGGTTTCTAGAGCTTTATCGGTGAGCTAAATATGCTTAGTGTTTTTGTTTGCTTGGAAAAGATGAATTAAGCAAGTTACTTTTGTTGAAAACATGCTAAATCTGCTTATATGTTGCAGATCTAAAAAGAGATGCAAGGATTATCCAATCAGTGTCTCGTTATCATAGATCAAACAGTTTTGACCGGTTATCATCGGCCGAAGGTTGACTCTGAGTTCGTGATGGTGGATCTAAGGTTATGATGGTTTTATTTGATGTTTATAATTATATGAATGTTTCATTGCGTTAGTTTTTATTTATGCATGCATATGTACGAGAGATGAAAGATTGAGTGATGTTGTGAGGTGTGGGAAGAAAAACATGAGGTATTTATTGTTTCATGTTACCAGGCCTTTGCCATGTTGGGTGCGCTCGCATGGCAGGTCAAAAGTACCTAATAAAAATATATTTTTTGGTGTTGGAGAGGAGAGGCACGGGGATTTGCCCGGATCTCCTCTCTCTGTGTCGCGTCCTTGATTTTTCATGCTCTTCCATTGCTCCTGCGTCCAACAAATTTTGCATCGATCCAGTGGTTACTTGTTTTTCATGGACAAGTAATTATGTTGATTTGCTTAATAAGGCGATGGACAAAACAACGTTTCTACTGCAGCACTCCACTCCACCAGAGGTACAATATCAATTCCCTTCGCGAAATTTTCATTCACACTTTCCATATTAGCTTTTCCACATCTAAATTACATGCCTTTATAATTACCAAGACACTAATTGATGACTCATAATATTTCTAATCACTAGTGTTATAATTATTCTACAATTATACTCGTAATATTTCTAATCACTAGTTTTATAACTATTCTACAGACTATTGTTATAAATCCAATCTTTTATTTCAAATCACATATTAACTTTTCATCGAAGTAGCTTTAAACTATTTCATAAATTATTTTGGCAAGTCTCCAGTCTCAGTTCGCGGTATATTTACTACTAAAGACATTAATCCTTCTGGAAGGCATCAACTATAAGTTGCGATCGGACTTAACCATCGTGCTAATAATTACTTAACAGCTCAATTTTCAAGTATTATTTGAATATCATTAGGTTGCTTCATGGTGAACAAAATATACATATAATATATGTTGTTCAAAAAGCCATGTTCTAAAAACAAGTTTCGTGCTAGAATCATTATCAAGGAATATAAAGTCTGCAAACCAGTTATCTTCAATTTCTTCTATTTATGGTTTGCCGTTTCACACCTCATTTTTCATATTATTCACACGTCTTTTTTCATAGCAATTTGTACCATTTCTTCATTGTAGAGTTATTTGCTTTCAGTAATATTTTAATGGCAAGAGTTTAGTGGGGAACAGCTATGTTTCTTCTAATTGGTTATGTAAATGTTCCAATCAATTGGAGATTCCTGTTATGGCTCCCTTTTTGTAGCCCTCTGGAAGGGTATCTTTTTAGGCAGGTTTTGGATTTTGACTGTAAAATCAATTCCGATGTACTGGTTAGATCTTCCGCATATCAGTTGATGATGAATGTTTTTGCAATATAAAACGTGGAGGAGCTTTGTTGCTGGGTCAGGCTGTCTGAAGTCTTAACTTATGCTTGGAAAGTACCGCTCTTGATGTATGGATGTTTTACCCGATGCTTTTGAAGCTTTCTTTGACCGAGGATCTCAAGGAATGTTTGAGCTGCTGCTGCTGTTGAAGTCGAAGATCTGATGACTCATGTTTGTGTGTTTTCTATTTCGTTGATGCTGCTGCTGTTGAAGATCTGAGTTGTTCTCTTGGTTATTCAGTGTTTCGAGTATATTGACTTGATTTTGAAAATTTTGTGACACTTTAACTTGTCGCTCTTGCTTGTAAGAAGCTCTGTTGTGTAATTATCAAGCCGCAACAGTGGCCTGGTCATTCTGTATGCCATCCTCTGCTCCCCGAGGAACTTCCAGAGTAGTACACTTGTTCTCACACCAGCTTGCTCTCAAAAACCTTGTAGCAGACCCACTTCTCTCCTGAGGTTTTGTTATGCATTCTGCTACTCTTGAGGTAATCAGCCGTCTTATCAATTAGATATTTCTTCTTTTTCTCCATTTCTGTTTATTTTTGGTTGAATTTGTATTAGATACTTTTCATTTTCTTTGTATTTTTAACGACTTTCTAATTGAATTTTTCCGTGTCTCGCAGGTCAGGACTATATTTGCAGTCTGGAATGTAAAACATGTGTTTTCATGATGTATGGACGACAATTAACAGTTTTTATGAAGGCCAAATGGTGCGTTAATTTCTACCCTTGTGCAGATGCTGTTCGGCAGTGTCTCATGGTTTGAAGCTCCATTTTTACTATTACAGGGATTACTTTTTGGGTATACAGTCGATACGATAATTTTGTTTTTGGCTGGTGTATTTTTATTTCTAGAATGTCTGTGCTTGCCGGAATATTTTCATCATGGAAGTAATTGTCGAGAGTAGCTTGGGGTCTCTTGGTCATAAAAGAATATTTCTTTTTAATATAATATTTGAGTTTTCGTGGTAATGATTATTTTATATTCTTATAACGTTTATTTGGCATGTAACATGATAGTTGTACTCATACGAGTTGATCAATACTTATATTAAGATTGGTTATTATTTATTTATGGCCCTAAAATTTGTTTGAACTTATGGTAGCCTAACTTAATTAGTTATTACGACTACGAATTTTCAAGATAAAAGCTGCTTTTATGACTACGAATTTTCAAGATAAAAGCTGCTTTTATGACTACGAATTTTCAAAGATAAAAGTTGCTGCTTCTGTTCTTTAGCGTCTAAATTTCATTTTCGGATGGATCCAAGAGCTCGGTTTATGGTGGAGCGCTCGATGCCTGTTGTCGAGAGGTCGGTGGTTCGAATCCACCTGGATTCCTAATATGAGTGGTGTGTACTGTGTTCAGAAGTCCAACATCTGTCGTTAGTCTGGGCATGTGCATAAATAGATACAGTAATAGGCCGATGTAATTATGAAGACATTATCAAATGTAATTGCCCCATATTATTGTACTAACCATTTTATCTTTTCCTACAGTTTGCTGTTCTCTCGTTGGGTACACACCAATTTTTTTTAACAACTGTTGAGAGGAGAGTGTTGGAAGGGTTTCTGACTTCTGCAATCCATATAATTGCCTCTGGACTCTTATAAGTATTGTAATTAAAAAAAACCAACTTCAATTATTGTAATCTTCTTACCGTGATATTAATTGACCGAGTTAATCTGAGGATGTGTTCTGGTATGAAAGGGAACTATCTTGTGAAATATTTTTCAATAGAGGTAAATTTCCCACTTTTTTGTACTAGCTGAAGTGAACACATTATAAAAGTATATAAAATAATTTTTGATAAATATTGTAGTAGGTTGGTAGGGGAGGTATTATCAAATCTCGGAGATGAGAGCTGAATATACATGGTAATGTATTTATTTTCAAAATATAATCTTTAAAACTTATTTAATTATAATTTATTTTATCTACAAGAATACCAATTTACACATTGTAATTTGATTCTTTTCAATTAAACAATTTTTTCAATAGAATGATTGAAGAAACGCAAAGTGTAATTATTTTAGTTGTCCAGATACATTTTTAAAGTGATCAGGTGGTAGAAACCGCTACACGCTTCATAGCCTCTCACCGCACTCTTTTAGGCTTTTGCTTGCTCATTTTTTAAAATGTGAAAATTCATACAAGTTGTCTAAGTGCCCGTTTGGATGGGCTTTTAAGTTGATCAAACTGACTTAAAAGTCAGTTTTTGACTTGTGAGAGTGTTTGACAATTATAAAAATAACTTAAAATAAGTCAAAAGTTAAAAGTAGGGTGATTCCTACTTCTTTTTTTAATTTAGAAGTTATTCTAATTTGACCAAGTATATTACTTTTTTACCCTTAATTCTTTTAAACAATTTCCAAATTCTTTCAAGGATCTATTCAAATTATATATTTTTGAAATTTTAAATAAGTTGCACATTTAAAATTAAATTAAATATTAAGTTATTGAACTTGAATTAAAATATAAATTAATTATGTTTTAATTTTTCTTCGAAATAAAAACCTTAGATTAATCAACTTTTTATTATATTAACAATTTTGAGGGTATTTCAAATATTTTGATAAAAAAAAGTGTTTAACAATACTTATTTACCAAACACATCAACAACTTTTTTTCAGTTGCAATACTTTTATCCAAACACATAACTATTTATTTTTAAAATAATTTTCAGCACTTTAAAAAGTTTTTTTTTTTTAAGTCAATCCCAAAATAAAATATTTGCCGTCCAAGTATTTGCGTACCGTTTGCCGCCTCGAGAAACTTCTTTGCCGCCTTTTATGGTTTACCTTATCTATCGTTAAATACCTATTCCTGAATTAATCTCAGTCGTCCATTCCTCACAAGCCCTCAATAAATTGCAGTTTGATTTTGCTTTTTATTTCAATCACTGAAACCTCTTGTCCTTCCGTTCGTCGAATATCTGGTAATTCTCCGTCGACGGTGGCCGCAGGTTCACGTAGATGTTGCAGATCTGATGCTTTTGGCAGAGATTAATGAATATGGACCAGTTGCTTGATCAACTGTTCCGATGATTGTACCGTTAGCTATGAGAGAGTTATCTGTGAGCTAAATATGCTTCTTATTGTTTGCTCTAATAGCTGTATATACTGAGCAATTTATGTGTTGTTGATAACTGAAAACTGGCTAATCCTTTCAACATGCTGCAGATCCGAATTGAGCTGCGAGGCTAATGAATTGGTATCCTATTGCTACAAATCAATCGGACTGGATTGCTGATTTTTCGATGCTGCTGCAATTTCATCTATGAAGGGAGTGAAACAGCGAGCCTGTTGTTGCATCTAAGGTTATAATTGTTTAATTTAATGTCTATATTTATTTGAATAGTTTATATACACTAGTAGTTTTTATTTATGCTCTCTTATGTATGAGAGGATGAAAGATTGAGTGACGATGTCTCGAGGTATGAGAGAGAGTGAGGTATTTATTGTTCATGTTACCAGGCCTTTGCCATGTTGGGTGCGCTCGCATGGCAGGTCACAACTCACAAGTACCTAATAAAAGTATTTATTTTTGGTGTCTGAGGGGAGATGGGACGGGATTTAGCCCGGCTCTCCTCTCTCTGTGTGTCGTGTCTCTTTATATTTTTCCTGCACTTTCTATATTTTCCTGGTTCCAACAACTCTCATCAATTCCGTGGTTACGTGTGGTTACGTGTCCTCGGATTGGTCTTGTTTATTTCTGAACTGTATCATCCTGAAAGACGACTTAACTCATGTTAATTTGCTAATTATGGGGATGGACAATCAACATTCTACTGCAGCACTCCCTTAGAGGTACAATCATCAATTCTCTTCTAGTATGGTTAACTAAGCATCATTATTTTCATACCATCTAGTATTTGAACTACTGGGGCTTACTTGATTTCACTCCACAGTTGGTTATCAATCTTAAAATACTTAATTTCACTCCTTAGTTATTTAACAATCTGAAAATTTTCTGCTTCGACCACTGGATGCAAGTTGCCTCAATCAGGCCGAGCCAGGATTTTGAGTGTATGGGTTCTCGGTTATAATTTGTTTTTCCTTACTGGATTTTGATTGGATTACTTGTACATACTAGATTAAAATATGGGCTTTGAGCCTAGTTTAATAGGTTCTACTGTTCTCGTGGTTATGCTTCAAACCAGTTGGAAACTAAAACTATGTTCATAAGAACTGTCGGTTCTTGAGCGTTGCAAGTTTTTATGCAAGGTGTTCCATAAAATTTGTATAAGGACCTCAAGCTTCCTGAACTACTAACGAATATGTATTGCAAAAACTAGTAATGGATCATGCATTGGGCTCACGTACAGGGTCAATTAGACCAACTACTAATTGCATGTATTTCATTTCGCTGCAAATCACTTTGGCCTAATAATCAATCTCAATTTTCTAAGCTCCTAAGCTCAAGACGTCTAGTTTGATTTAGCTATGACGGATGAGATAAGCATGATAGAAATCTAGTAAGCTGGTTTTTGATGAAGAGCCAAGATAGGATACGGTAGTTATATTTTCATTATAACCGCTTGTGGTAAATTTTGATTATCGCATTTATTTAACTTTGACTAGGCAAATTCTAGTTCATTGCTGTTTCAACAGTTGCTCTTGCTCAACTAAATGTACTTGTGTACAGGTTCTGTGGGAGCTCGTTTGCCTGTTTTGTAATTTTATCATACTTCAATCAATGTTGTTGTTATGGTGCTCTTGTTGTAGCCCTTGGGAGGGTACCCTTTGTATGGTAGGTTAGGAAGTTCTGCGTTGAACAGCTCAGTGTCTGTAGGTCAAATTGAAGCTTATCAGATTATAGTTGATGGCTATGATTGTTATCAATGGCCTGGTGGCCTGAGGTCCAGAGAATTCTTGATTCATGCTGCTCTTGCTGTACTGCTGTTCCTCCTACTTATGGAAGGTAAACCACTGCTTTTGTCTGGAAGTATCAAGAAATGCCTACTCTGGATGTATCAAGAAATGTTCAAGCTATTCCTGCTGCTGTATTTGCTGTTGAAGATTGGATCCATCATGTCTGCTGTATAGCACATCATGAATCTTAAATGCTGCTGCTCATGTTTGTTTGAAGCAGTTGGTTCTGTTGTATCTGGTGCCGTCTATTACCAGAAATCTTACCACTGGTTGGTTTTTCATTCTGCTGCATCCTGAAAAAGCCATGTCAGTCTACAGTGCCGTGGTTGATTGATCTATAGTCATCTGGAGCATCAGTCTATTACAAGCCTTTCTGCTAATCTCTGAATGAAACAGACAAGCAAGGGTGGGAGTACCTCCTAGCTGAGTTGTCTGAGCCGTGCGTCACGGTTGACTTTTAGCTCTCCTGAATGATGGTTCACCTACTTTATCATACTGAGGTAATCCAGTTGTCTTAGATATGTGTAATGTTCTGCAAATATTTGTCCCTCTTCTTTGATACAAGTAAATTTTTGTTCTCCTTTATGCACTTTTGTTATATATGCAGTTTATTTCCATTTTACAACCCTCGGGTTTGCACTTTGTTTATATACATGTGAGTGTTACAATCTACATTATATGATATTTTCGCCAATTTTTGTTTGATTAGTTTTTGTGACAGATGGTATTTGAGCAGATCTGACAGCGTTTTATGTTGGTGCTGCTCTTCAGAGGATGAAGTTTTGTCCAGTATGCAAACTCCGCATTCCTAATGTTTGTGTGAATGTTAACTAGTTCATCTCTTATTCTCAGTGCAATTCCAAATGTTTAGGTGTTTCTTCGTAAGACACTATTATTGATGGCATAGACACTTTGCCAGTGGTTGTGTTAATTTATCTGGGTGTCCTGATGTCTATTGAGTCATGGCAGTGTATTTTTCGATACAGTATTAGTACTGGCTTGGCGGTGATTGTTATTGGTGAGCTTGTTAAAATTTCCTTTAATGGGTGATGTCAAATTCGGGATCATTGTTAATAATTCTGCCAGTCTTGGGGATAATTTGAGTTCAAGTTGGCTGTGTTCATTAGAACTGGCATGTTGGGAACTTTTATTTACCAATATTGTGTAATTGTATGATGGTAGTATAGTTTTCTGAGCTCTGGGATTCATTTCTTTCTGAGCTCTGGGATTCATTTCTTTCTGAGCTCTGGGATATAGATTCATTATTATTGCAAGTGTCGATATATTACTGATTATAAATATAATAATCTGTCATGGTAGCTGTAATAGGTTTCAGTGAATGTCATCTTTTTGGATTGCTTTTGGAATTACAATTAAGGTTAAAGAGGCCATCCCATGTGCTTCTTGTATTGTATGTTTTATTTACTTCTTCGATAGAAATTGGCACCTTGTTATTCTTTGCAAATTGGACACTTTTATTAATTTTCAGCGCAAATTGGACACTTCTATTAATTTTCAGCGTCATGATATGCATTGACGAGCATCGATGCAATTTTACCTTGTTAATCACTGGCATAATGAAATAGTATTGGTATCCTAGTTCCTATGTTGTTCGACCTCTTGAAAATGCTATGCCACATTTGGGTTCTTTAAAATTGTGTTAACTTTTGGAGGATCCGACATATACCTTGGGATATTATATGTAGTTTGTGTCTGATGGATCCAAGAGCTCGGCTTTGGGGGGAGCGCTCGATGTTTTTTCATTCGAGAGGCAGGTGGTTCGAATTCACCTGGATCCTTAATTAGTATACTGTATTTCATATCCTCCTCCACTGAATTTGACAGTCAAATCTACATTTCAGAAGTGAAATTGTCCGATACAGGAAATTGCTTTGCAGTTTCATTGCTCGGAGCAGAAAGTATTGAGGACAAGACGAAGGAAGGGCATGTTTTAGCGATGTGTGGTTAGCGCCTCCTCTCAAGCACACATGTTTTAGCGATGTGTGGTTAGCATCTCAATTGATGACATACTAATTGAGATCTTAACATTCCTTCCTGCTAAATCCTTATGCGATTCAACTGTATTTCTAAAGCTTGTAATACTTCGACACAACATTTAATCCCACTATGCTCGTTCTCAAACCCGCCCCTAAGCCACCCGACTTTTATTTCAAATCAGAACATATCCTCCTTTTAGGTAGTTGTTTGTCCTATAATCCGGAAACAAGTAAATCTGAAGTATTTCCCTTAGAGCTTGATCTCGAATAATTGCAATGGCCTTGTTTGTTGGTATAGTTACAAACATAATCTACTTTATTTATACCATGTCACCACAAAGGAGATAAAACCTTTCTCATCCTCCATGAATGATAATATACTATCACCTGAGATATTTACTAAGGAACCAAGGTTGTTTTTGGGATTTGACGATTAATGGTAGTAGAGCATTTAAGTATTTTGTGGAATGTATTTTTTTCAATGAGGTTGTTAATTGGTACTCTTGGAACGATAGTGTGGTCTATTTCAACTTCAGAGAGAATCTCTTTTTAATTCAAATCCTTCACTTTTTTTTTCTTTTTTTTTTGGGATAGTGTTTGCGTCATAGAGAATCTCTTTTTAATTCAAATTCTAAACAATTAAGGAGAGGTAAAATTTAATCAATATTTTAGGGCCTATATAGACTACTATGTACGGACACTATTTACATTAATATCGCTCCCTTGTTTTCTCTCATTCGCCTTAGAGTTATGGAGACTCATGATCAACATTTGTCTCATGACAGAGTATCGGAGATTCTAACATATCTTCCAGCTAAGTCTTTCATGCGATTCAAGTGTATTTCTAAAGCTTGAAATACTACTTTGCAAGATCCCAATATTATCCGATTACATTATGCTTGTTCTGAAGTCCGCCCTTCAGCCTCCCGACTTTTGTTTCAACTCAATACACGTCCTAAAAAGCATTGGGGTAGAGGTCATGAATCGATAGATTTATGGTTACAACTTGATTATTTTTTCTACGATGAAGATATGACTATTTGTTCGAATCATTGCAATGGATTTGTTTGTTTGTATAGCTATAAAGATACTCAAGTTTATCTATTCAATGTCACCACAAGGGAGATAAAAGCTTTCCCAACCTACGTGGATGAAGAATTAAGAATTACACCAAACTTCAATTGTCCATTTGATAAATTGGTTCTAGGGTTTGATAAGGTGAAGGGAAACTTCAAATTGCTGCTTTTGTTTACTCGTGATGACATGTTCGAGGCCAAAATTCTAACGCTAGGAGTAACCAACTCGATTTGGAGAAAAATCGATTTGTTAAAATATAGAAGTATCTCATGTGATGATTTTGATGATGAATGTATTTACCTCAATGGAGTTGTTTATTTGGGTTGGGAGCATTATATGGTTTATTTCGACTTTGCAGAGGAGGAGTTTGGTTATATTTTACCTCCACCACAAACTTATTTCAGTCATTTAAGTATCATGGATACTGCAATTTGGGGAAAATTGGCTATCTATTGCATCAAGAGTAACTCTGATCAACAATATTTTGGGTACGTGGACATTAACAAGGAGGTATATATTACTCTTGAGAAAGTTTATATTAATAGAGAAAACTTGCCTGTGCATATTGATGTCGTTGCTGCATTGCTTGGAACAGAAAAGATGTATGACAAGACAAATAACACGTATGTTTTTGCAACAACGAGTGTAGTGGGTGCTCCTGCTTCAATGCCGGTTAATTGCATAAGATTTACTGAGCATAGCAACATAACCAAGAGACCTTATGTCAATATAACATTTGTTAGCAGATTTGTTAAGAATATTACCCCGTTAAAGTATTGACTAGTTTGAATGTAGACGTTGGCATAACAAGAGTTCTCTTGTCGTGTTTGAATTTATGTTTAGTTTCTGCTATAGTTGTTTTTATGGATTTTGTGCATTCTTATTCAGTTTTTGTTCTATGTTGAGGGATATATTGTGAGCTTTTATTATTCTTCTTTTCGAATAATGGAATAGAAAAAAAAATTCTCTTCCACAAAATCCTAGTACTTTATTACTCAATTATTTTCATTTTAATTATCATATTATATTCTTATATCTTTTCAATCAACGTGTAATCTATTCAAATATTAATTAAATGTTTATTATATATTATAAAGAATAAGTCCGAGTTAATCTTATTGATGTTTGAACAATTCAATAAAATTTTACAATTTAAATAAAAATAATAATTATGTAAGGATTCTTTGTGCATTTTACGTATAAAAACCAAAAAACTCTTAAAGAATTTGACATAAACCAAAAAAAAAAAAAAACACTTTATTCAATGTGCAATCTTTGAGATAGTGGAACTTGTGATGCTTCCTCCAAGAACAAATGCTTTTTCATTTTTCATTTATTTAGTAATTTAGAATAAAATATTTATTGTTTCTAGAAAAGGAAAAAAACAATAAATAAATATGAAACGTGCATTTAATTTTGGAGACATTGTAATAAATCGATAAAGGTAGAAACACGCAAGTTTTTTTATTCTCTTCCACAAATTCCAACTTGTTTGTTATGATATTTATTTTCATTTGGCAGTTTATTGGGTCCCCAAACTGTCTTTATTTCTTACCCTTTCATAAACTACATGTGTACATGAGGTGGCAAAAAAACAAATTAATTGTAGTAGTGCATGAGCAAGTTGTGTACGTTACGGTTAAAGAATGTGGTACAGATTTTTCCTTCTTTAATTAGAGGTCGAGAAAGTGTTACCCTAAAATAGGGTTCTTCCCAATGTGAAACTGTATTGATCGGACTTTAATGCGGATATCATACCCCAAATATGAACCATATAAAAAATTGTGTAGGTTAGGAAAAAAGGAAAAAGAAGAAGAGGGAAATAACAGATTTGGATTGTTTTTCAAGGGAAAAAATATATATAAAGAGTACTCTGTAGTCTATGGTTGATATATGAATTGGTTAATTCTAGCAATTTTTAAATTTGATAAAAAATGTTGGATGGCCGAAATATAATTGGTGAAAGAGTGTTATTATTTTAAATTGGGAAAAAGGATAAATATACTTCCGAACTATCGTAAATGATATGCAGATACCCTCCGTCATATTTTTGGGACATTGGTGCCCCTGCCATTCAAAAACTAGAGCATATATGCCCTCCACTCTAACGGAAGACTAAATAGGGACACGTGACGCAATCTTATCCGTTGATCCGATATTTAATAAATGTCGGGTCTGTGGATAAGATTATGACACCTGTGTGTCCGTTAATATAAAGGTATATGTTGACACCCAATTTTGACCGACCTATAACCCTTTCGGGAGTGCTATTCGATTAAATACGTATTTTTAAAACATATTTCAGGTTTAAAATTTTTCGATTTTGTATAAAAAATTATAAAAATCGCTGTAATTATTATTAAATTATTTTTAGATAATTTAATTCGAAATAATTATCTTGCTCAAATGTTTTAAATGTGTTTATTTTGTAATAGGTGTAGTATTTTATTAATTGAATAACATTTTCTTATTTTTCCTCCAAATCTTTTAAAATTCAGCCTATTCTGTTCTAATTTCTTTCAATTCTAGCCATTTCAATTATAGCCATTGTTGGTTTCAATCTTAGCCTATTCTTATTCCGAATTCAGATTCCAAGTGTTTCAATCTCAGCCGTCCTTTATTCAAGATTTGATCCTAGCCACTCATCTCTTTTAAAATCAATAGTTCAAATTCAGTCAGCATCTCTTTCCTTTTAATTCAAAAGACCCCAAAACCCTAAATCATATTTTCATTCTTTCCTCCTCTCTTCTCCGAGATCCACCACCCCCTCTCTCTCCTCTCTTCCTCGCTCCGGCGAGAAGCAGTAGCTGCGACCAGCAGCAACCATGGCGAGACCCCCCCCCCATTTTTCTTTTTTTCTCTCCTCCGCTCCGGCCAACAGCGTTGAGGACGAAGGGCACCTCCCACCGGCGAACCCCATCGGCGAGCAACCAGCAACAACAGCGAGCACCGGCGAAATCCCCTAGCCAGCGTCTTCCTCTGTCCCTTTCTCTTCTCCGGCAAGGACGAAGAAACAACAATCCCGGCCAGCTAGATTCGACCGGCGAGAGCTCCGGCCAGCAGCTCGGTGAAACGAGCAGCAACAACGAGAGTCAGTGCGACCCTCACGTCTCCGCTCCTCTCTACTCTCCGTCGACAGGGTCGACCGACAACAACAACTCCGGTCAACAACAACAGGCAACAAAATTATGATGTCATTCTCCCTTTCTCTTTGTGAATTTTCATGCCTTTACTTCCGCTTTTTTCGCTTTGCATGTTTGTTGGTATGATTATATCGATTCCAGTTCTTTATATGTCTGATTTATAACTTTATGTGATTATTCTTCATGCTACAGATCTAACATTTGCTCGATATTGTGCTTGTGTTAATTAAGTTTGTTGATTGCTAATTGTGCCCTCAGTGTTTGAAGATTAGGTTATTGATTTTTGTTTTTTGGTTGCTCCCGAATCAGTACTTGGACTAGATGGGAATTGCTACCTTTGGGGCTTAATTTAGCAATATTTGACTCCCCTATTTGCTTCTAAAAAATATATCTTATGTCCTGCTTTCCTTGCCGATTGTGATCTATATTCTTGTCAATTTGATATCACCTTAGCATATGCCTTAATATATGGGTAAAAATAATAATTCATATGTGACAGTTCATATTGACTGATCCCTTTAATCATCTTTGAATTAATTTCCCTTTGCTGATAAGCCTTGCCATATATTCCTCTTGCCGATTTTCTGATTCGTCTGACTATGGTAATTTATTATAATATGTGAATATTGCTTTGGTATATAATTATATCGCGCCTTAAATAATTATGTTTGTTTACTTGTCAATGAATTGATTTTGTAATCGATCTCTTTGCCTTAATTATATTTTATATTGAGTCTTACTTGTGATATTTTTGGTAAAGGAATATTCGGGTAAGGTAAATTTTGTGCTGATTTTACTCTTTTGGTTAAGGGAATATAATTTTCATAATTGCTACTGATTAATTATTTTTCTTTTTGTTAGCCTCTCCCACTATATAAAGAAGCCCTCTTGCATTCTTTTTTTGACACACTTTAACAACTAAAAAAATACTCTCTTCTCTAAAGAACAAGAACTCTCGATCACTCTTTGTTGTCTTGATGTGTTGCTGTTTCAGTGGATATCTCTTTAAGTTTACTTCATTGCTGATAATTAATTCTACATAACTGGTTAATTTTCCGCCTTAGTTTAATTTCTCGTCCTGCATTATGCATCTTGTTGTATGTTTGAATGAAACAAAGGAAGTACCCAGGTCCGTTTCCTATCCCTCCTTCCTTTATGTGCTTTGATATGACTATGTGTTTGCTTTGAATAACTTTATGATTTTGCCCATATAATTGATCTTCTTATATGATATTTGTTTTTGTTATATTTATATGTATTTGTAGTATTTCATTTTTTGGTTTAGCAGTGTTGAACTAGAAATTCAAGGTATGAAGAGTCGTCAGGGGAGAAATCATCTATCTAGGCCACTTTTAAAGAATTTTATCATGTCATTCACATAGATATTCTGTCTATAAGATCTTAATATTTCAGCCTGTCAATAGTTAAATATGAAATCTAATTTTGTTTCTTGACTTGATAATAATCTGCTAATCTTGCCACTAAAGCTAATCAATTAACTAGCTCCAGCATGTTATAATTGAATAAAATCAATTTTATGCATGACTATTTTCTGCATCTGTTAATGATTAAATATTTTCCCGCCTGTTTAAGAATAAAATCAGCATAATAATAGTTTCTAATTGAAATCACTGTTTTAAATTAAAAGCACTGCCGGCTCAAATAATTATTTCCTGCCACTATTTTCGACAGGTTTTCATCTGCTACTTTGAATACATGCTGCCCTAACGGAATTCTGCCCACAATAATTAATTTCTGCATTATAATAAACTATTTGGCTACTTAAAATAAATTATTGTCTTTCTAGCAATCTGATATGCTATTATAACTAATAGACTGCTTTCCTGCATGTATGATAGCTTTTCTGCCCCCTTTGAAATTAATAAATAAAATGTTACAATGTTTGCCTACATATTCGTATGCCACACACTTAGCATGAGACTTTCACTAATTAATTGTGTTTGTAAACATGATAAATAACCTAATCTAGAGGCCAATATGAGATTTATGTGCTAAATGCTCGTCCAACTTGTTTTGCTTAGTGTCTAGAGGGCCTAATTAGGAGCCTATATTTTTATTTTAGTCTAAAACCACCTTAATAGATGTCCAATGCCTCTTGGACATTAACCAGGGACGCTAGGCACCTTCTAGGACGTAATGCATGTGGAAGGTGGGGTAGGGGTAGTTAGGCCATTTACGGAGATGATGAAAATTGACTCAGGCTTAAAACGACAAACATTTATTTTCCTTTTCTTTTTTCCTTTATTTGTTTTATAATTATAACTGTTTGGGGTAGTTTAAAAAAAATAAAAATGTTTCGCCTATCTATTTGTGTATAATTTTGTCTTCTCGCTTATCTCTTTATTTGTTTGATTATTGTTTATCTATGTCACTTAGTTCGCGTGCTTAATTAAGTAAATAATAAATGAAGTGACCTTAATTGCTACTTGTAATCCCCACATAAATTGCATGAGATACGGCCGGGACCCACATTTGTGGACCTCGAGAGATGCTTAACACCTTCCCTTCGAGGTAATTTGAACTCTTACCCGATCTCTGGTTCGTTGACATTTAGTTAGGATAGATAGGTGCCCTAACACGCCTTAATTCGTTAGGTGGCGATTCTCACTTCACCCAAAACCCAAAAGAGTTGTTAGGTCGTGCATCGAAACCCGTTTTGCGAAACGGAGCGCGAAAGTATATATGCTCTAGTTTTTGGACGGCATGAGTACCAACGTCCCAAAAGTATGATGAAAGGTATTTGCATACCATTTATGATAGTTCGGATATATTTATCCTTTTTCTAATTACTCCTAAAGGTTTGACATCAAACTAACTAGTGTTAGTTGTTGAGTTACTTTAAAAATGAAAAGTAAAGTTAAATGGTCATAATCAGAATTGCAATCGAGTGTGAGAAAAACAAGAAGTTTTACAAGTGGCAATGTATTGTAGCATTATACATTGATTGTCTTCTTCGCACACACCCTCACACTACCCCATCACCCCTCTACATTTAGCACCCCGTCACTGGCTAATTACATCTTATCCCAGAATATATTGTTTGGTTATCCGATACATTGTAAATAATACATTACATAATGAGAGATGTATCTGAGAGGAGATTTTTTGTAATTTTTTAAAATGATAGAAAATTTTAGAGATTATGATATCTTTAGTTGTGTATTTATATAATTTTTCCAAAATATTTTTGAATAACATATTTTATTTATTCGTTTATTCGATGAGTTCATTTTTTTTTGCAATGCAAATAATTCTTCACTTGGCTTTTCTTTTTCAAAAGACTCTTTAAATTATTTTATTTTATTGAATATGAATATTTCTTTTTACCTACGACTTTAGTCCACTAGATAGATGTGGCAGATACAACATTAGTGAAATGTCACAATTGGCAACCACTTTGCTTACTTTAGCTGCCATTTTGTGAAATAATTTAAAGTTTTTTTTTCTTTTTACTTTTTTGCATTTATTTATTTGTTTTTATTATTATTCAATTTTTTGTTTGTTAATAGAGTTGGCCTTCAATTCTAGTTCAGATTATATATAGATATAATAGCTAATATTTATTTAAAAAAGGAATAATGAAATATATGATTTATCAATGAGACATCTTAGGATATATATATCGATATCTTATTTATGAATCATGATTTGCTCATTTGATAAGATTATACAAGGTACTCATGTTTATGAGAAAAAATACGAATTAATAAATCTAAATGCATGTCCAAGCAAAACAATAACTTCAAATCAATTTGAGTTCAAATCATGTTCAAGTAAAGCTTAAGAACCCATAAATTTCAAATCTTTATCCAACGACACCTAACCACAAAGTTAGACGTCCAACGACACACGGTCGATGCCCAACGACATTGGCTTGGTTGATGCACAACGACATAGGTCAACACTCAGTAACATATACGTAGGAAAAGCTAGAATTTCAACCGTATAAATTTTGATTTTACAATGAAGTTCTTTTTTTTAATGATCGTGGTATCCGAGCCAATGTTTGCGCATCTCAACTAATTTCATTGGATACTTACCACATGCCATTTGTCAGCATCAACTTTACAATGAAGATTTTAAGTAATAATAATTGGATTCTAAATTTAGTATTTATATTATTTAATAAATTTATTAACACAAATAAACTATTTGAATAAAATTTATTGAATTCTACGAACTCACATATGGATGATAAGCTCCGCCCCTAAATATAGGCCGATACTGATGATCTGTCAGCTTGTTTGGATGGTTGTCACCACAATCGTATTCTATTAATTATTTTAATTATAATATTTATTTTGTTTGCTATTTAAATTTTATTATATTACATTATTAAAAACCATTTTTATATGGTGGGATCGTAGGATTATTTCTCTTTTCCATTACTTATTATTTCTTAATTTATTTTTCTAGAGAACTCCGCCATTTAATTACTCTATTATACATTTTCATACAACAATAGTTATCCACTATATATTCAATAATACTTGTCCAATTATTGGTTCGCAGATATGCTAAACCATCACAAAACCAATTAATATATCATATATTGGTACGGTTCAATTATCAATTTAATTATAATGATTAGATATTAAATGACACAAAGTTCAAATTCATTTATCAAAATATGTTAGTTACCAACAAAACGTGGATATCATGTTAATTATTCGTAATCATGGTCATTGATCAATTACTTTTATTTGTTTTGTGCTAATTGAACTTGTTAATTTGAATTAAAATGTAAATTTAGTTACATTTAGAGAAAAACACATACTTAATTTAAAGAAAAACATTGAATTGAAGTTTTAGGTATCTCTTCGATAGATAAACAAAGGGCTAGAAGATTGTTAGGGGAACTGATGATAGTTGAAATAAAGTCAATTTTGTTATCAAATTATCGACTCATTTATTAAGAAAATTAAACAATGTGAATCACGAGCCAATAATTCATTCGATAAAAATAATATTTAAACTAATATTGACCTAATAAACTAATAAATCATTATTGATAAATTATTAATATTTTTTAGATTTAAATTATCAATTATGATTCGATTTCAATCAACGTTAGATATTTTTCCTCAGCACCTCTCAACCACTCATATGAACAAAAATTGTAGCAATAAGCCACGTGTATGGTACCAACAAATATTGTGGTGGAGTGGTAAATACATTTTCATCTCTTAACCAAGAGGTCTTGGGTTTGAGTCCCTTTGGTGTATGTAGTTGCCTTAATTAGGGAGCGATTTACCCTAAAAATGGGACTTTCTAGCACAAATTCAAATTTAGTCATGCTCCGATATGAGTATCGGACACAGGCCCATGAAAAAAAAAAACCACATGTACGGAAAAAGAAATGTAAAAAAAATCACTCAAGTCAATGGACCCCACTTTTATTTAATATCTTTTTGACTATTTCCACATTTTGTGGAAATTATTTAATTTAAATTAAAAGCCACTATGATATAGGGTTTTAGGCGATGAATTTGACTTAAGAAAATAATTATAATTCTAGTCTGACATCTGATTATATTTTTCAACTTAGCATAATGTTGTCTAATTCAAAGAGAAAATAAATTGAAGTTTAGGCTAAAATAATAAACCGTTAGGATATTCTGATTAAAATATTTTTGTATTTAAAAATTCAGAAAAAATATATTAACAATTATATTTTTAAAAGAGTATTTCAAATAACAAAAGACATTAGAGATGAAATAATTAAAAAATTATAAGTTATACTAATTAAACTCATAAATTAAAGATAACCAATTTTTTACTTTGACTAAGTTTTTCCCTTATAAACTCCATGATGATTTGTTTTGATGATTAACATCTACTTCATTTCAATTCGAAATTAATTAAGTTGATATATAAATTAAGAGTATACATTATACTTAAAGATATTTTTAACACCAATCATCAATTTATCACAAACCATTTTATTTATCTAATTTGATATTAATTATGCTTTAAGAAGATCACACATGCAAAATTTAAAAGGTATGAAACTAAAAGATGAGCATCAAATCAAAGATTATAATAAAAAGGAATCAAATCTTTAAGTGCAAGATTCCAAATATCTTGTATTAGCATCTTCCCCTTTTCTTCCTTTTAATTTAATTTAAAAATAAAAATAAATCAAACAACTAGATCCAGCGTGTAGTATTAGGTTGTAAATTTATTAAATAATATTAACTAAGGTAGTGTTTGACCAATAATTTTAGAGTAGATTTTGAAAATTTATCTGTAAATATCTGTTTAATCAAATTTTATAATTTTGATCATCAAGTATACTCAAGTTCTCGAAAACTAAATCAGATCAAATTTTGGGACTTTCACTCGCTAAACCTCAATTTTTCCTAAGAAAAATACATGTTGAAACAAAATTTTATTTTTTTTAAAAAAATAATTTTAAATTTTTATTTCAAAATTTATGATCAAACGAGAGCTAAATCTGAGTAATTACAAGCTGTACTTCTAGTCTAGACTAGACAAGGAAAGGAAATAAAAAAACATGTTTATATCATTTCAACTCCTCCGCCCCCCAAGACAAATAAAAATTGCCATATTTCTATAAGATTTGTGTGGCATAAAATGATTTCAAATAGTTAGTATTTTTCCATCTTTATTTGGTAAACAATCACTCCATTAAATATCATTTTACATTATTTATCACTACACAAAAAGTACGCTACAAATCCATCATAAACTATTAGTTTCATTTTATGTTACACTTTTTCCTTTTTATTTCATCACAAAAAAAAAATCACTTATTATCACTTCCAGTTTATAAAATTAATGAAATAATTTACCATATTGTGTCTATTTTATCTTTATTATTAAATATATTTTTTTAATATTTAAATGACTTATATTTAATAAGGGTAATTTAGTAAAATTAGCCCTATCATTTACTGTTTATTAATCCCGCCGCAAGTCAATAGTAGACAACTATAATTGAGGAGTAACTTTAAAATTTTATTTTTACCTTTAAATGAAATGATTTACAACAACAAAAGTATCTAAGAATTGTTTTAAACAATAAATTTTAATTTTTTCACTCAAACATCGTGTCAGATTAAAGATGTCACATAAAATAAGACAATGAAAATAATTTATTAGAGAAATCTAATCTTATTAAGACTAAGCTTAATTAAAAAAATAAAAACAAATCAGATGGATCCGGAGTCATCGGGTCAACAAAATTTGCTCCTGTAACGCACGGCGAATTTGACTAACGTGACAGATCTCCACTCACTCACGAGTAAATCAACGGTGGATATTCACCACAAAGACTCAACAACGTAGATCTGAATGACACGTGTTGACGGTGACTTAAAAAAATATCACCTTCTAGACAAATATAGCACTAGTCATTAATAAACGACCACGATAAGTCGTACAAATGACTCATATTTTCTCAAAAAACAATATACTTTTTCTATTTCATATTTATTGACTTTGTTAATTTCTTCATATTACTTGACTTTCTTTAAACATAAATTTAAATGACATAATATATAAATGTATTTTTTAATTTAGTTTCAGTTGATATCTATGCCTTTTAACTTTCAAGTGTTTGAAGTAGACACTTAAATTTGTATAAAATTGATTAAATAGACACATTCGTCTTATGTAGTGTTCTATACGAACATTTTATGTCATACATGTATTATGTTATGTAGGACAAATGTATCTATTTATTCAATTTTATATAAGTTTAAGTGTCTACTCGTGCAAACTCAAAATTGGAGTACATAGATACCAGCTGAAGCCCAAGTTAAAGAGCATATTAGTACATTGTGCTAAATTTAAATAGTATAATGCACAAATACATCTTTTAATTTCGTTTTAGCTAAAATCTGTATCCTTCAATTTTGGATGTACACAAGTAGACACTTAAATTTATATAAAATTGAACAAGTAGACACACATGTCTTACATGGTATAATACACGTAGGACACAAAATTATCACGTAAGATGTCTTATAGGACAAATATAACTTATACACACCTAAAATTAAACATCATAATTGTAAGCTAAAACAAAATTAAAAATCATATTTATATATTATGCCAATTTAAATTTAGTCGATCTTAATACCAATATGGAAAGTCAATTTGCCGAAAAGCTTCTTAAAATAAAAATATCTTACGGTGTTTTATTTTTATTTTTTCATTTGGCTATTGATTTATTTATTTTTTGGTATATATATATGAGAGAGAAATAGGTGTGTGTACTTCTCACTCTGCTCCTCAGATATAGAGAGAGAGAGAGAAAGTGCGTGAGTGTGAATTAATTTTTCTTCCATTTATTTTATTTTTGGCAGAATTTGCATGACACTCTGTTGAAAAAGGACCTCAAGCTCACTTTTTTGTGCTTCTTATACTTCTTCCGTTTCTCGTCAGGTATGATCAGAGTCGGCTGCTGCCGCCGTGGGTGGCGGAGGGTTTACTTGTGTTTTTTTTTTTACTTTTGCTTGTGAATTTGGGGTGTTGTTTGTTTGTTTGCTCTGTTTATGTGATTTTCTGTGAGTTTGGTTTATTTGCTGTGTGTGGTGTAGGTTTGAATTGTTTCTGATTTTTTTTAATTTTTTTTTGTAGTTTTTGTAGTTTTTTAATTATTGTGTTAGCTGTTATAGTGGAGTTGTTGGATCTGTTGATTGTTTGTTATATGCGTTGGTGATTTTTATTTTGTTTTTGACTAATTTGTTTGTGTTAATCTAAGGCTAAATATTAGTAGTACTTGATTTGGGATTTCCGTCATAACTACTTTGACTTGCTGTAATTTGATTGAGTATTTATGATAAACAATCTCTCTACCTCCGCGAGGCTGCGAGGAAGGGCTAATGTCTAGGTACACCACTTTTGAAATGTCAATGGCTATGTTGTTATGTTGAATTACTCTAATTAGGCTGAATAGCTGAAATGAACTTGGATAGAGCTGAATATATACAGATGATTGAGTGACAGCGGATTATTTTGTACAGGGTGTGTTAAATTTATGATGGCTTAGGGGAAGTTTAGTTTTTTTTTCCTCCAATATTTCTAATCTTGTAGTCCCTAATTGAAGTAGAAAATTACGAAAAGATTGTTCTTATTCATGAATCACCTCTCTATTGTTGGTAGATCATGAGTCAAGCAGCAGGAGGCTACCCCTGCAAAGATTATGTTTGGTGGTTTTTGTTGGTCTACCACCTGACTTATATTTCTTCCTGACTTTGACCTTATGATAGTTCTTTTTCTTTTTAAATGATGAATAATGAAAACTTGTTTTGAGAAGGCTTACACTCAAAAGGATGAATTTTGCACTTAAACAAAAAAAGAAAGCATAGTAACTAATTTTGCTTCGATTTGCAGTTTATCTAGAAGCCATGTTTTGATAAGTTGAAATCAAAGAAGTTTGCAATATTGTTTGTTTATCAAAAAGAGTTGCGAGTTCCTTTGTATTTGAATTATTACTTGATAAAAATAGTTCCTTTGTGCTTGAAAGCAAGTGAACACAAGGTGGTTCTACAACAACATAGGCTAGAAGTATGGAATGCATGACACCAATTTACCCTACGTTAATTAATGAATGTGATATTCAAAGTTTCATTTTTTTTTGTGTGATATACCTTGGCACTTCAAGTCTACTTTGCCTTAAGTCTTAAGCATGTTTTTATTTGAGGCCTTGTTGCATTCTTGGAAAACATGGCAAACTGCAAAGTACAAGTTTTATAATGCAAGCCTATGTGCTTGCAGTGAAAATTGATCCCTTTCTGGTGGGGAGTCTTGGTGGTTGAATGCTATATGATATGTCAATTTTTTTATAGGTAATGTGAATATTTTGTGTTCGTGCTGCTCTGATTCTTACACTTTCACGAATTAGCTGGTAACTCCTGATAAAAAAGATCCCTAGTGAAAGATGCATTGAGCATTCTTCATATTACTTATTAGGATCTCGTCCCAAATCTATTGCCAAGTTGTCTTCTAAATACAGTGTAATACCTAATTACCTATCATGTCGTGAGAATCTGCACTTTACTTATATACTTGCTGATGCATCTGATTCTTGAAAGTGGACAACTTGATAAAATGATATGTGTTTAGTGACAATACCTGATGGGGGTTTCTGGACCTGTAATAACTCAGTCGCCTTTAGCAATTTACTTTAGGCAAGTTTTCTGCCTCTCAATTTCGTCATCCTCTTTGACAAAACATATAAATGTTGATCGGGGAAGCATATTAGACTGCGACATTATCTTTCTTTGATTTCGATGGTAAATTGTTTTGTAATTGGGAAAAGCCTATCTGGGATTAGGCAATATGTTTGCCTTTTTGCCTTGTAGTGATTCTTTTAGAAGCAATAAACTGCATGTAGAGATATTTGTTACAAATCTTAAGTGTTTTATTCAAATAAAAGGCTGGTTACAACATTCTTGCTTACCAAAGCCAATTCCCCTTGTCTGTTTATGTCGGCAGTTTGTCTGTGAGAAAAACATCTGCATTGCTACATGGGTAAATTAACTATTAACAATCTGTTACTTGTTTTATGAATCGTTTTTTCAGGTAAAGCTCAAGTAAGAGACGAATTATAGTAGCATTCACCATGTTTCGTCGTAAGAACCACTCTAATAGTGAACAGGGGGGTGAGGACCAGCAGCACAAGGTAACCAATAGTCCTGATGTTTATCTTTGTATGTTAATATCCTCTTGCTTTCAATTAGATTATAGATTGGATTTCTCATGTATTTATGATTCTACATTTTTAGGGATTTGTTTTCTTATCATTGTCTCTGTGGAAGAGGTGTTGGTGTTCTGTGCATGTGTAATCCTTGCATATTAATACTTATCCTTACTATTTGGTATACCCTTTGTATACAACTGTTTTGGCCATGTTCTGTGCATGCATTGTCCTTGCATATTAATACTTATCCTTACTTTTTGGTATACCCTTTGTATACAACTGTTTTGGCCATGTTTATGAATGAAAATATTTACTTTATCAGAAAAATTAATACTTATCCTACGAATGTTTCACGAAAGATGATTGAATCCTCTTGATGCTGCATGGCGAGGATGATAAATATAGAGTGAATTTTTCAAGCATTGGCTTATGTTAGCTTGTTATTATCCTGTATAAGCTCTTAGAGGTTGCGTGACTTTTTTTTTAGGTCAAGGAGCTTAGGGCTTCCCTGGGGCAACTCTCAGGGCGCAGCGCACAGTTCTGCACTGATGCATGTTTAAAAAGGTATTTGGAAGCACGGAACTGGAATGTAGATAAAGCAAAGAAGATGTTGGAGGAGACGCTTAAATGGAGATTATCGTTTAAACCTGAAGAAATTCGCTGGGTAAGGGAACAATAGATTTGCACTAATGTGGTTATCTCTTGTTGTTTGCACTAATGTGGTTATCTTTTGTTGATAACTTGTTTGTTTATCAGAGCTACATATCGAACAAAAAAAAGCTTGTAAGTGAGAGCTAGAATGAAAAATCTAGTTGGAAAATTATTATATTTTATATTAGTGGTGTCCGAACCAGCTTGCTCGCACCTCAACTAGTCTACGGGGTGAACTATCCAGTCCATAAGCATAGTACCAAGGTTACAGCTGGTGGGCGCGCACCTACTGTTGTAACTGGGATTCAAACATGGGATTTTGACTTCCATGCCTCAACACTGGGCCACTTCCTTGAGGACATAAGAGGTCACACTAATAATCACAGATCACACTAATAACCATGACCAGTTTTAATATTGAAATATAAGCAGTATGAGTCTTTTGCAAAGTTGTGTGGATATTCTAAAGGAGATACTGGAACTGTACTGACCACTCGCCAATCAATTTGTCTTACCATTCTATGCTCTGCCAATTTCATATTTAGGCCTCTGCAGATACAATTTGCTGTAAAATATTATATTAGTTTACAATTGCTTCTGCTGACCATGAAATGGCGTTGCATTGTTAGAATGAAGTAGCGAAAGAAGGTGAGACTGGGAAGGTGTTTAAAGCAAATTTTCATGACCGACATGGCAGGACAGTCCTAATATTGCGGCCAGGAATGCAGGTAATGTACAAGCAAGTTGATATCTTCAAAAACTTTTCTTTTGATATTTTTAATTCCTATTCCATTTTGCGAAATTCTTAAAATTGTTGCTCATATTTGCAGAACACATCAGCACTAGACAACCAGATGAAGCATTTGGTGTATCTAATTGAGAATGCCATTTTTAATCTGCCAGAAGGTCAAGAACAGATGGCCTGGTTAATTGACTTCACTGGATGGTCTATAACCAATAATGTTCCTGTAAAATCTGCTCGCGAGACCATCAATATTTTGCAAAACCACTACCCTGAGAGACTCGCTGCTGCACTTTTGTACAATCCACCGCGACTTTTTGAAACATTTTGGAGGGTTTGTTTTTAGTCCTCTTTGTTTTTCTTACCTCCTCCCTGCTAGTTGAACAAACCTAGCTTGTAGTGTCGTAGTTGAGTAAAACAAAAGGCTTATTAGTACTTCCTTTCATAAGTAGATGTGGCTTCCTAATGCATCGGTATAACTTCCTCTCTAAGAATGGAGCTGTAAATTTTGGAAGCTTTGAGTGAGGGGTGGGGTATACGTGTTCTATCTGGCATGGTGATATCAGGCATTCAAATTTTCTACCATTGCCATGTCCCCCAAATTTCGTACTCAAATTATTATCTATTTATTCTTTATATTGTTCAATCATTAGCCATCCCCTTAATGTTATCTTTTTTTACTTTTCCAGATTGTCAAATACTTTATGGATCCCAAAACATTTCAAAAGGTCAAGTTTGTGTATCCAAAGAACAAGGATAGCGCGGAACTGATGAAGTCATACTTCGACGTGGATAATCTTCCTACTGAGTTTGGAGGAACAGCGACACTGAATTATGATCACGAGGAGTTCTCAAGGCTAATGGCTCAAGATGATGTGAAGGCCGCCAAGTTTTGGGGTTCGGACAAACACCCCCCTGGTCCTGGTGGTAATGGTAGTTACTCTGCAGTAGAAGTTGCTCCAGAACCTTAATCTCTTGCTCTACCAGCCACTACCTGAGATTAAATGATTGCTCCACTGACTAAGTTCAGTCTCTTATTTGCCTAACTAAGTTTAAATAAATAAATAATGAGGAATGTAAGATCATGTTCTCAGACATTAGCTTATTTCAGATGAACTTTAATTGTAGGTTGTATTTTGATTTATGCAGAAATCAAAAAGTAGTAAAATTTTAAGGCTATCTATTCCCCCCCCTCTACCTCTTTAACAGTTTTCTTTATTTCAAAAAGTTTGTTAGACATATGCAGATTTTACTCTTGACGCTTCGTGGTAGAGGTTGTTAGATTTGTGGTTGTTAAAACCTTGGCCTTCGTTAGTTGAAGTTGTGTCATGTCTTGTCTCAATCTTTCGTCTATAGTTGGGCAAACATTTCCAATACACTTCAACATCAACTATTTACATAATTTATTATATTGCACACCCCATATATTGAGTCATAAAGACAAGTTGTACTGATTAAATGAACACCCCATATATTATCATTGCTTAAAAGGCACAAATACCAGGCTATAAGGTTCTCATATGAAAATCCTTCCTTTTTTTTTGTCAAAATAAATATTTACACATTAAATAACAATCTCAACATGATATAATATTACCTAAAAACATGTCCATACAGCTTTAGCAACTGTTGCACTCCTCAGCACCAAAATGCAGCAAACAGATTACACATGAAAAAGAAAATGGTTAGCAATGATCGAAAATGTCTAAAAAAGTACAATATATTCTTAAAACAAGTATCTCTCTGTTGTTAGCCTTTATATGTACACTATGTAATTACATAAGGCGCCTTCTTATGTTTCGTGTAGTACGGACTAATAAACCAACTCCTACTCCAACTCCTACACAAATGCCAAGGCCAATCCCAACACCAACTCGGACCCCAGCATTGAACCAGGACATTTCTCCGTCTTCACCATCCAGAAGTTCTGTTCGTCCCCAGTACATGTTGTTGTAGTCTTCTTCGCTTTCTGGTTTGTAGTTTCTGTTGTATTCTGTTACCTGTGAAACACAAAATGAACTTCAGAAGCTGTGCAGTTTCCATCACGTAATTACACGTCTGAGAAGCTGTGGGATTCATCTAATTAATTGCACCTATTGAACTTACTTTGTGGTCCAAAATAAATAAGCACTAAAGAATTATAAAAACCAACCACTGCCATGATAATATTTTTCAATCGAAACGACACAGAAAACTTAATAATCAGAAACTGTAGATGAAATACAACTAATTTTTGTAACTTCAAAATTAAAGCAGCACATAGGCAATACTTACGCATGAGCTGAATATTTCAAACTTTGGATTTACTTTTAAGAAAGGTCAGCTTGAGTTTGGAACAACGTTGAAGTATAACAAGCTAATATGCGTCATGTAATGGATTGGATATCCCAGAAGAAACAAATGTCATTAAGGTTATCATATGGAGTGCAAAAAAATGTAAGAACAAAACTGGATGGCACTATTCAATCACACAACATCAGAGCAAGGAGCCAAGTGATATCATCAGAAGCAGAATTCATATATCATAGCACTTCTAAAGTTAATCATGAAAGATGGATAGCACGTGACGATTTCCCACTAAATTATCTACATGAGAATATTCACACATGGGATGACAGATAGACGGCCTTAGATTTTTGCAGCTGATACTTCAATATTGTCCAACTGAAAGACAATTGGGAGGAAGTTTTCTCAAAAGATCTACAAATGCTTGGTAGCAATGCAAAATTAACAAAAGATAGGGTACAATGTAAGAAAAAGGTCCATATAGGTGATAACTACTAGTAGAGGATATGTTTTAGACTCGTTAGAGAACTTTTAATATTATTATTATTATTATAATTTCAATATATATTGGACATATTTCTCACTTTTATTTTATTTAATATGATGATGATATGAAATGAGCTCAAATGAAAGATTGAGGATTCATATAGCTGACGTTGACTTGTTTGGAACTGAATCGTAGTTATTATTGTTGTATTCCATCTGGCATTTAGTTTTAAGATAAATACACATTCAGACCACCTACAAAAAAATCCATCTAATTTATGGAGATTATGACGGAAGAATCTATTCTAATTAGCTCAAAGTAGACACCAGAATGGTCAAGTACTCTTGATTGCTGAAATGGAATGAAAATGAGAATAAGATGGCAGCCCATCTAGTTGCTATCCTGATGATAACCTCCCATGCACGCCAGTTTCTAGAAGGATACGGACAATTTTCTTTTATCAGTAAAGTAAATCTAGAAGGATAGGGACAATGCAATAAGAAAGAATGAGAAATTATATATTAAACAATTACTTAAAAGTATGAGCTGCCCATACCCTCTGACATGTTTAGGATAAGATTCTATTTCCAGTGTCAGGTAGTTCTCCTTAAAGATGTGAACTTTTTGTAGCTCGCGACAAAAATAAATAAACATGTTTCATGGTATGAAACATTATGAAGCTAGATGCAATGGTAGAGTAACCACGACGAGTTGTCAGGGTCATGTTTTTACTGGTTAGTCCCCACTCTGTCAATGGAATACCATTAATGTAGTTACCTTTGGTTAGAAGACATATATTTTGAAGGTGCATGTGCAATCAATAATAACAATTCTGAGGAAAGAGCTGTGTATAAGAAATCATGATTACTTGTTGATAGATCACCAACAAGGAAAAGAGACGTAAACATTTTGGGGCTTAAATGTATAAGAATTTTTTAAATACCATTCGCACAAGTGAAATTGTGTATAGTGTACCCCGGTTATCATTTGAAAAAGAAAAATTGTAGAAATGTTCAAGTCACTTTAGCTGATCATTTGTGCAGCCCTAAGTTGCTCAGACTCTCCAATGTTGCCGCACCTGTGTCAGATCCTCCAAAATTACACTACTTTTGAAGGACCCGACACGCACCTAGTGACAGTTTTGAAGAGTCCGAGCAACATAGGCTCTAACCATTTGGAAACTTTCAAAGATGACATGCCCCAATGTCTTTTTGAAAGTCTCTTTTCCCACTTTCTACCTTTTTAGCTTGTTTTCACCACTAAAATAACTTCAAATTCAGTTTGAATCAAAGAGGAAGACGGATCCCAAAACATTTTTAGGTCTCTCGAAAAATATCAGAAAGACACTAAATAAACTGAAGGCAATGATGTTGATTGTCTCATTCCACCTATTGGTTGACTATGTAAAGAGTTTGGCTGTAAGCATATGCCATGTCAACCATTTTGCATGTTTAAGATTTCGATTACATAAGAAAAAAAGGTCTGAGGAACAAATAATACCTGCAGATCATGTCCAGATGAGACTTCTTTATGCTGTTCAGATGTGTCGTGCTCCGGAATGGAGTCTAACATACCCTTTCTATGGTGCTTTTTCCTGTGATTTAGCTGCAAAGTCTTAGTTAAGATGATAGGTGTCCCAGAGAAGCAACCGGTAACATAGACTTCAATTGTCGGTGACAATGATTCAGAACCCACAATGTGTTTTCCCTTCAGAAATCCCGAGCCAGCACTCATAACTGATTCACAGTTCATGCTCCATCTCCTAAGACAGTTTTGAGAATCATTGATGTTGGCCATCTCCAAAGTCCCAGAGAGAAAAAGATCATCTTTATACGAAACCTCAAAGTTCACACTCCCAGTCAATCTTATACTATCTGTGCTCACAAATGTAGCTTCTTCAGCTTTCTTATCAACACGGTCCCTTCGAAGAAAGCAAGAGGCTCCTTCTGAGTACACAGAACATCTTTTACCATTTACTTCAAGCAGTGTATCGGGGCTTAGAGGGATATGGTTAAGCGTAAGACTTTCTGGGGTTGAATCATCAACCATAAAATTGCTGATTCTGATGTAAAAAACTCTAATATCAAACCAAGATAACGATAATTTCCCACAAGATTGGTAAGAGGGGTGCCTTATAATTTGAAGACCAGGATCAGCTGGTTTTCCATTGCTTAGAAACTCACGCGAATTCTCCATGTATCGTAGCTGCTTATCCCTCACTAAAATCCTTCACCTTGTACTCATATAACAAGAACATGATCATAGAACCGTAATCTGGCACCCCCGTAGGCCTAGGAACCGTGTTTCAATTCAAATCCCTACTCAACACGGTGCCTTCACGAGTATCTTGATCTGGCTGACAACATACATCCATTCATTTACCAATCAGACAATCATATAGCACAAATAATTTGTAAAGAAAACAAACAGGAACCGTAACCGAAAGCATAAATGGACATGAAGATTTTGCCAGGTTCCACAAAACACCAGAATTCCAGGAACAGAATACCTTGATACAAGGAACAGAAAAGACAGAATCAAGGCTATAAAAAGAAAACTACACTACCTTACAAAAAGGATTAAAAGGTAATTTATTCCAAACATGGAGGGGATCACACAAACAACAAAACATAAAGATTCACAAAAAAAGAAAGCTTCAAATGAACTACTCACACAATTTTATATTTTTTAACCAAAAATTGCATCAAAACAACATTATCCACAAATTTATCATTAATCTTGTTTTAAACAAAAGAAAGGTGAAAACACAAAATAATCAAAATCAAACACAACCCCACCTGCAGAACCATAGATTAGAAGTCTAAAAGGTAATATAGATTGAATCTTTTTCTACTTTTTCACCTCTTTCACTCCCAAAATTATGCTATAAATTGCATCAGAACAATATTCCACAAATTTATCATTAATCTTGTTTTAAGCAAAAGAAAGGTGAAAACACAAAATAATCAAAATCAAACACAACCCCACCTGCAGAACCACAGATTAGAAGTCTAAAAGGTGATAAAGATTGAATCTTTTTCTACTTTTTCACCTCCTTCACTCCCACAATTATGCTATAAAATTGCAAGCCATCAAGAATAAATACCCCTAACTCACTTTCTTAATACAGACAAAAGGTGAAATCTTTTTCAACCTAATAAACTTACAAAGGTCAAATCTTGAATCCACAACCACAAGCTCACCTTCCAAAATTGTGCAAAATTATCTATCAAATCACTTTTCACAATTCTAATGAAGGAGCTTGCTCCCTTTGATTGCCTTTCTCCAAATCTTGTGGCCCAAAATAAAGTACAGTGATGCTGCTTTTTGGAGTCTTTCTCCCAACAAATCAGCTTTTTTCTCAATGTGTGTAAGTATATAATATGTATATTTGTGTGTATATAGACTTTAAACAAATCAGAAAAAGTTTATTTGACAAAACATATCCAATCCACAACAAAAGAAAAAATATTGACCACCAAAAGGATGTGGCCTCCTTTAATCAGAGGTCTCGATTTCGAACTTAGATATGAATTTTTTTAATAGGAAATATTTTTCTTGAATGTGGTCTCATGATATATGAATCTGAATTAATTAAGTTTTAATATAAATATCATACATAAGTCGAAAATAAAAGAAAAATATATATTAATGAATTTTGAAGGGGTGTGACTCAGAGATGGATCTTGGATTATAATTGAACCTTATCTGATAAGGGGATTATTTTTACGAGGTCGGCATCTTTAATTTAATTGAAAGTGATATTTAGGTTTGAAGAATGTAGCTTTTGACCAACTTTGAACCTAGACCACATCTATTATTTTTATTTTTTTTAATTGATGTCCGATATCCATATTAGAAGTTTAATTATTTCAAATTCGTATTATATAAGGCCTCATTCGGGAGAAACATTTTCTATCAAAAAAAATTATACTTAAAATTTGAATTCGAAACTTTTAATCAAGGATATACTACATCTATGGTCGAAATTTGAGTGTTTATTATTTAATTGAATTGAAGAAAAGGACAAGCTTACTAACTTACCCTTAGTCAATTTTTTTGAAAAATAACTAGCTATTTAAATGTGTAAAGTTTTACTTATTTAAATAATAATAATAAAAAATTATTTCATGAAACCCCACTTATTATACTAGCAAGCAATAAAGATACAAAGTTATTAACACGGTTTATGATGTAATGGTGAAATTTTTTCAGCTTTAACTAGAGGTAATAGGCCTTTCAATACGTGATTCATATTTAGTTGAGATTTCAATATAGACATTGAACACCAATTTTTTTAAAAAGAAAACAACTATTTTGTGGTTGACAAGTGTTGATCCCTAATATTTATTAGAAACTAATTACACAAATATTCCTACAATGTTTTCTAATTCTTTCTATAGTTTGAATAGTTACATTTTATCTTACTAATCAATAATTTCATACTAGTTTTCAAGTTAGATACACCTAAATACATGTTATTTGCTACAAGATACAATGAAATAGGGAGAGATGCGAGTGAGATTTATCTAAGTATCCCAAATGCATGCGAATCACATTAGATACATGTATCTGGTGTGATTCACATGTATCTAGGATACCATACGCGAGTGAGATATAAAAGTGGCGAGCGAGATTTGTCTATGTATCTCAAATACATGCAAATCCACTTGGATGCAGTATCTATACGAATTACACATAATTTTGACCCAATATATTTCAGGATACATGTATCTTGACATATTTAGACGCACCAAAATCTAATAAGATTTATAATATTATAAACTAATGTGTATCTAAATAATTAACTTCTAAACTAATGAAATTTCTGTAAGTTACCCGTATAAAAAGCATGAAGGGACAAGTGTTGGATCAATTTACTGGACATTAGCTGGAAAATTAGATGACAAAGCCCAACTACTTTATTTACTTTAGTGGGCTTCTAGCTGATGGGCTAAACGGTTGATATTCAAAATCTGTTTTTTCATAATGGGCTAAATTCTGACGGGTCAAAATTAATTGAGCTAATAAATAGAGCAACTTTCACATAAAGCAAACATAAAAATCATATTTGTATGCTATAGCTATAGTTTGCATAATTGCGCTCCATAGCAAACTTTATGTTTGCTATGGCTATTAATATGTATATTTCGCTATACATATACAAAAAAAAAGCAATTATATAATCTGTTTCGGTATACATATACAAAAAAATCAATTATATAATTTGTGTTTGTATAAAGCGAGAAAGAGAGAAAGACAAAAGAAAACTGGGCAGGGAAAGATCTGTATTTGTATAATCATAAGTGTATAGGACGAAAATATATATATTTGTATTTGTATATACATTTTCTCTCACTTTATACAAACGCAAACACAATTTATACATTTGTGTTTGTATAAAGTGAGAGAGGCGAGTGAGAGTGGCGAGTGAGATTTGGGAGAGGGGAACGAAAAGATATGTATATATATAATTTTCTCTCGCTTTATACAAACACAAACTCATTTTATACATTTATATTTGTATAAAGTGAGAGAGGCGAGGAGAGATGCCCAGTGAGAAACGAGAGTGGCGAGCGAGAAATTTAGGGAGAGAGGCGAAATGACAACAGTTTGCTACGGGTTACAATTAAATCAAACTGTGGTTATAGCATTTAATTTGAATAAATAGTTTGCTATTTTATACAATTTTTCCTAATAAAGATGTGGATTATTAGTTGAGGAACTTTCACATATAGCCACTCAAAAATAGCCTAATTACTCTCCATAGCTATAGTTTGATAATTACGATT
The DNA here is from genome assembly GCA_029582245.1 of Solanum etuberosum. Lineage (NCBI taxonomy): Eukaryota > Viridiplantae > Streptophyta > Magnoliopsida > Solanales > Solanaceae > Solanum > Solanum etuberosum. The sequence goes on along the minus strand of JAJONR010003350.1, from coordinate 372 downwards.
TGTAGCTACATGTTATAGGGATGAGAGAGGCGAGTGAGACTGGGAGAGAGAGGAGAGAGGCGAGAGAGAGAGGAGAGAGGCGAGAGAGAGAGGGCAAAGAGTGGGAGAGAGGTGAATTGTATATGTATATCTGTTATATAATTGTATATTATACATATGTATTTGTATATATGGCAAGAGAGATTGAGAGAGGGGGGAGAGAGGCGAGCGAGATTGGGAGAGGGAGGAGAGAGGCGAGCGAGATTGGGAGAGGGAGGAGAGAGGCGAGCGAGATTGGGAGAGGGAGGAGAGAGGCGAGCGAGAGAGGGAAAAGAGTGGGAGAGAGGTGAATTGTATATGTATATCGGTTAGATAATTGTATATTATACATAT
>JAJONR010003346.1:0-16125 GCA_029582245.1 Solanum etuberosum | reverse complement strand
TGCTATTTCCAATTTAGTTCTTTTTGGAACTCAAGGTGCTACATCTAGTGACCTTAACACTTAGGAAATTTTAAATTCCTCGGTAAAATCCTACTCACAACGAACGATGGTTCGAGTCTTAGCTCAAAAAATTTCTGGGGTGTTACAGTTAAGTTTTGTTCTTTTATTCGTCACGATATTCTAAGGTCATTGGTGCAAGTCAAAAAAAAATTGAGGCATTTTTTGTATTGTTTATGTATTTTTCTTGATTTTTCGGCCAAATAGGGGAATTTACGTAATGTTCGGCTATTTTCGGACAGTTACTAAAAGAAGTAAGTTTGGTTCTTTTATTCGTCACGATATTCTAAGGTCATTGGTGCAAGTCAAAAATTGTTTGAAGTGTTTTTTGTATTGTTTATGTATTTTTCTTGATTTTTCGGCCATTTAGGGGTATTTACGTAATGTTAGGCCATTTTCGGACAGTTTTGAAAACAAGTAAAAAATTTCTTCTTTTATTCGTCACGATATTCCAAGATCATTGGTGCAAGTCGAAATGTTTTTGAGGCGTTTTTTGTATGGTTTATGTATTTTTCTTGTTTTTTCGGCATTTAGGGGTATTTACGTAATGTTCGCCCATTTTTGGACAGTTTCGAAAAGAAGTAAAGTTTTGTTCTTTAATTCGTCATGATATTCTAAGGTCATTAGTGCAAGTCAAAAAAATTTTGAGGCATTTTTTGTATTGTTTATATATTTTTCTTGATTTTTCGGCTATTTAGGGGCATTTACGTAATGTTCGGCAATTTTCAGACAATTACGAAAAGAAGTAAAGTTTTGTTCTTTTACTCGTCACGATATTCTAAGGTCATTGGTGCAAGTCAAAAAAAATTTGAGGTGTTTTTTGTATTGTTTATGTATTTTCTTGATTTTAGGGTATTTACGTAATATTCAGCCATTTTCGGACAGTTACGAAAAGTAGTAAAGTTTATTTCTTTTATTCGTCACGATATTCTAAGGTCATTGGTGCAAGTCAAAAAAAATTTGATGCGTTTTTTGCATTGTTTATGTATTTTTCTTGATTTTTCGGCCATTTAACGGCAATTACGTAATGTTCGGCCATTTTTGGGCAGTTACGAAAAGAAGTAAAGTTTTGGGTTTTTATTCGTCATTATATTCTAAGGTCATTGGTGCAAGTCAAAAGAAAATTGAGGCGTTTTTTGTATTGTTTGTGTATTTTTCTCTATTTTTTGGCCATTTAGGGGCATTTACTTAATTTTCGGACAATTAAGAAAAAAAGTAAAGTTTTGTTCTTTTATTCGTCACCATATTCTAAGGTCATAGGTGCAAGTAGAAATTTTTTTGAGGCATTTTTTGTATTGTTTATGTATTTTTCTTGATTTTTCGCCCATTTTAGGGTATTTACATAATGTTCGGCCATTTTCGGACAGTTATGAAAAGAAGTAAAAATAATTTCTTTTTTTTTGTCACGATATTCTAAGGTCAATGGTGCAAGTCAAATTTTTTTGAGGTGTTTTTTGTATTGTTTATGTATTTTTCTTGATTTTTCGGCCATTTAGGGCATATACGTAATGTTCGGTGATTTTCGGACAGTTACGAAAAGAAGTAATTTTGTTCTTTTATTCAACACGATATTCTAAAGTCATTGGTGAAAGTCAAAAAAAATTGAGGCATTTTTTGTATTGTTTATGTATTTTTCTTGATTTTTTGGCCATTTAGGGGTATTTTCGTAATGTTCGACCATTTTCGGACAGTTACGAAAAGAACTAAAAAAATTTATTTTATTAGTCACGATATTCCAAGGTTATTGGTGCAAGTCAAAATTCTTTTGACGCGTTTTTTGTATTGTTTATGTATTTTTCTTGTTTTTTCTGCCATTTAGGGATATTTACGTAATGTTCGGCCATTTTCGGACAGTTACGAACAGCAGAAAAGTTTTTTTCTTTTATCCGTCATGATATTCTAAGGTAATTGTTGCAAGTCAAAAAAAAATTAAGGCGTTTTTTGTATTGTTTATCTATTTTTCGGCCATTTAGGGGCATTTACGTAATGTTCGGCCATTTTTGAACAATTACGAAAAGAAGTAAAGTTTTGTTCTTTTATTCTCCACGATAATATAAGGTTATTGGTGCAAGTCAAAAAAAAATTGAGGCATTTTTTGTATTGTTATGTATTTTTCTTGATTTTTCGGCTATTTATGGGCATTTACGTAATGGCCATTTTCGGACAGTTACGAAAAGAAGTAAAGTTTTGATTCTTTTATTTTTCACGATATTCCAAGGTCATTGGTGCACGTCAAAAAAAAATTGTGGCGTTTTTTCTATTGTTTATGTATTTTTCTATTTTTTTGGCCATTTAGGGGTATTTACGTAATGTTTGGCCTTTTTCAGACAGTTACGAAAAGATGTAAAGTTTTGTTCTTTTATTCGTCACGATATTCTAAGGTCATTGGTGCAAGTCAAAAAAATTGAGGCGCTTTTTGTATTTTTATGTATTTTTCTTGATTTTTCGGCCAAATAGGGGCATTTACGTAATGTTCGTCTATTTTCGGACAGTTACTAAAAGAAGTAAACTTTGGTTCTTTTATTTATCACGATATTCTATGTTCATTGGTGCATGTCAAAAATTGTTTGAGGCATTTTTTGTATTGTTTATGTATTTTTCTTGATTTTTTGGCCATCTAGGGGTATTTACGTAATGTTAGGCCATTTTCGGACAGTGTTGAAAACAAGTAAAAAAAAAATTCTTTTATTCTTCATGATATTCCAAGGTCATTGGTGCAAGTCAAAATTTATTTGAGGCGTTTTTTGTATGGTTTATGTATTTTTCTTATTTTTTCGGCCATTTAGGGGTATTTACGTAATGTTGGCCCATTTTGGAAAGTTACGAAAAGAAGTAAAGTTTTGTTCTTTAATTCGTCACGATATTCTAAGGTCATTAGTGCAAGTCGAAATTTTTTTGAGGCATTTTTTGTATTGTTCATATATTTTTTTTGATTTTTCGGCTATTTAGGGGCATTTACGTAATGTTCGGCTATTTTCGGACAATTACGAAAAGAAGTAAAGTTTTTTTCTTTTACTGGTCATGATATTCTAAGGTCATTTGTGCAAGGCGAAAATCTTTTGATGTGTTTTTTGTATTGTTTATGTATTTTTCTTGATTTTAGGGTATTTATGTAATATTCGGTCATTTTCGGACAGTTACGAAAAGTAGTAAAGTTTTGTTCTTTTATTCGTCACGATATTCTAAGGTCATTGGTACAAGTCAAAAAAAAAAATGAGGCGTTTTTTGTATTGTTTATGTATTTTTCTTGATTTTTCGGCTATTTAGCGGGAATTATGTAATGTTCGGCCATTTTCGGGCAGTTACGAAAAGAAGTAAAGTTTTATTTTTTTATCCGTCATGATATTCTAAGGTCATTGGTGCAAGTCAAAAGAAAATTGAGGCGTTTTTTGTACTGTTTATGTATTTTTCTCTATTTTTTTGCCATTTACGGGCATTTACTTAATTTTCGAACAATTAAGAAAAAAATTAAAGTTTTGTTCTTTTATTCGTCACGATATTCAAAGGTCATAGGTGCAAGTAGAATTTTTTTTGAGGCATTTTTTGTATTGTTTATGTATATTTCTTGATTTTTCGGCCATTTAGGGGTATTTACATAATGTTCGGCCATTTTCGGACAGTTATGAAAAGAAGTAAAGTTTTTTTTTTTTGTCACGATATTCTAAGGTCAATGGTGCAAGTCAAAGAAATTTTGAGGCGTTTTTTGTATTGTTTATGTATTTTTCTTGATTTTTCGGCCATTTAGGGCATATACGTCATGTTCGGTGATTTTCAGATAGTTACGAAAAGAAGTAAATTTTGTTCTTTTATTCGACACGATATTCTAAAGTCATTGGTGAAAGTCAAAAAATTGAGGCATTTTTTGTATTGTTTATGTATTTTTCTTGATTTTTCGGCCATTTAGGGGTATTTTCGTAATGTTCGGCCATTTTCGGACAGTTAAGAAAAGAACTAAAAAAAATTCTTTTATTTGTCACGATATTCCAAGGTTATTGGTGAAAGTCAAAAATTTTATGACGCGTTTTTTGTATTGTTTATGTATTTTTCTTATTTTTTCTGCCATTTAGGTGTATTTACGTAATGTTCGGCCATTTTCGAACAGTTACGAAAAGAAGTAAGTTTTGTTCTATTATTTTTCACGATATTCTAAGGTCATTGATTCAAGTCGAAACTATTTTGAGGCTTTTTTGTATTGTTTATGTATTTTTATTGGTTTTTCGGTCATTTAGGGGCATTTACGTAATGTTCGGCCATTTTCGGACAGTTACGAACAGCAGAAAAGTTTTATTCTTTTATCCGTCATGATATTCTAAGGTAATTGTTGCAAGTCAAAAAAAAATTGAGGCATTTTTTGTATTGTTTATGTATTTTTCACTATTTTTCGGCCATTTAGGGGCATTTACGTAATGTTCGGCCAGTTTCGAACAATTACGAAAAGAAGTAAAGTTTTGTTCTTTTATTCGCCATGATATTTTTCGGCTATTTATGGGCATTTACGTAATGGCCATTTTCAGACAGTCACGAAAAGAAGTAAAGTTTTGTTCTTTTATTTTTAACGATATTCCAAGGTCATTGGTGCAAGTCAAAAAAAAATTGAGGCGTTTTTTGTATTGTTTATGTATTTTTCTATTTTTTTGGCCATTTAGGGGTATTTACGTAAAATTTTGCCTTTTTCAGACAGTTACGAAAAGATGTAAAGTTTTGTTCTTTTATTCGTCACGATATTCTAAGGTTATTGGTGCAAGTCAAAAAAAATTGAGGCATTTTTTGTATTGTTTATGTATTTTTCTTGATTTTTCGGCCAAATAGGGCATTTACGTAATGTTCGGCTATTTTCATACTATTACGAAAAGAAGTAAAGTATTGTTCTTTTACTCGTCCCGATATTCTAAAGTCATTGGTGCAAGTCAAAAAAAATTGAGGTGTTTTTTGTATTTTTATGTTTTTTTCTTGATTTTAGGGTATTTACGTAATATTCTGACATTTTTAGACAGTTACGAAAAGTAGTAAAGTTTTGTTCTTTTATTCGTCACGATATTCTAAGGTCATTGGTGCCACTAAAAAAGAATTTGAGGCGTTTTTTGTATTGTTTATGTATTTTTCTTGATTTTTCGGCCATTTAGCGGCAATTACGTAATGTTTGGCCATTTTCGGGCAGTTACGAAAAGAAGTAAAGTTTTGTTTTTTTATCCGTCATGATATTCTAAGGTCATTGGTGCAAGTCAAAAGAAAATTGAGGCGTTTTTTGTATTGTTTATGTATTTTTCTCTATTTTTTTGCCATTTAGGGGAATTTACTTAATTTTCGGACAATTAAGAAAAAAAGTAAAGTTTTGTTCTTTTATTCGTCACGATATTCTAAGGTTATAGGTGCAAGTAGAAATTTTTTTGAGGCATTTTTTGTATTGTTTATGTATTTTTCTTGATTTTTTGGCCATTTAGGGGTATTTACATAATGTTCGGCCATTTTAGGACAGTTCTGAAAAGAAGTAAAGTTTTTTTCTTTTTTTTTGTCACGATATTCTAAGGTCAATGGTGCAAGTCGAAAATTTTTGAGGCGTTTTTTGTATTATTTATGTAGTTTTCTTGATTTTTCAGCCATTTAGGGCATATACGTAATGTTCGGTGATTTTCGGAAAGTTACGAAAAGAAGTTAATTTTGTTCTTTTATTCGTCACGATATTCTAAGGTCATTGGTGAAAGTCAAAAAAAAATTGAGGCATTTTTTGTATGCTTTATGTATTTTTTTTATTTTTCGGCCATTTATGGGAATTTGCGTAATGTTCGGCCATTTTCAAAAAGTTACAAAAAGAGGTAAAGTTTTTGTTATTTTATTCGTCACGATATTCCAAGGTCATCGGTGCAAGTCAAAAAAAAATTGAGGCGTTTTTTGTATTGTTTATGTATTTTTCTTGTTTTTTGGCCATTTAGGGGTATTTACGTAATGTTCGGCCATTTTCAGAAAGTTACAAAAAGAGGTAAAGTTTTTGTTATTTTATTCGTCACGATATTCCAAGGTCATCGGTGCAAGTTAAAAAAAAATTGAGGCGTTTTTTGTATTGTTTACGTATTTTTCTTATTTTTCGGACATTTAGGGGTATTTACGTAATGTTCGGCAATTTTCGGACAATTACGAAAAGAAGTAAAGTTTTGTTCTTTTATTCATCACGATATTCTAAAGTCATTGGTGCAAGTCGAAATTTTTTTGAGGCGTTTTTTGTATTGTTAATGTATTTTTCTTGATTTTTTGGACAGTTACGAAAAGAAGTAAAGTTTTGTTCTTTTATTCGTCACGATATTCTAAGGTCATTGATGCAATTCGAAAAAAATTTGAGGCGTTTTTTGTTTTCTTTATGTATTTTTTTTTTTTTCGGACAGTTACGAAATGAAGTAAAGTTTTGTTCTTTTTTTCGTCACGATATTTTAAGTTCATTGATGCAAGTCGAAAAAGTTTTGAGGCGTTTTTTGTATTGTTTATGTATATTTCTTAATTTTTTGGCCATTTAGGGGTATTTATGTAATGTTCGGTCATTTTCGGACAGTTACGAAAAGAAGTAGAGTTTTGTTCTTTAATTCGTCAAGATATTCTAAGGTCATTGGTGCAAGTCAAAAAAAAATTGAGGCGTTTTTTGTATTGTTTCTGTATTTTTCTTGGATTTTCGGCCATTTAGGGGGATTTACGTAATGTTCGACCATTTTCGGACAGTTAAGAATAGAAGAAAAGTTTTGTTCTTTTATCTGTCATGATATTCTAAGGTCATTGTTGCAAGTTGAAATTTTTTTAAGGCGTTTTTTGTATTATTTATGTATTTTTCTCTATTTTCCGACCATTTTTGGGAATTTACGTAATGTTCGGCTATTTTCGGAAAATTACGAAAAGAAATAAAGATTTGTTCTTATATTCGTCACGGTATTCTAAAGTCATTGGTGCAAGTTGACATTTTTTTGAGGCGTTTTTTGTATTTTTTTATGTATTTTTCTTGATTTTTCGTCCATTTAGGGGAGTTTACGTAATGTTCGCCTATTTTCAGACAGTTACGAAAAGGAGTTAAGTTTTGTTCTTTTATTCTTCACGATAATTTAAGGTCATTGGTGCAAGCCAAAAAAAAATTGAGGCGTTTTTTGTATTGTTTATATATTTTTCTTGATTTTTCGACCATTTAGGGGAATTTACGTATTGTTCGGCTATTTTCGGACAGTTACGAAAATAAGTAAAGTTTTGTTCTTTTATTCGTCACGATATTCTTAGGTCATTGGTGCAAGTCGAAATTTGTTTGAGGCGTTTTTTGTATTTTTTATGTATTTTGCTTGATTTTTCGACCATTTAGGGCATTTACAGAATGTTCGGCCATTTTCAGATAGTTACGAAAAGAAGTAAAGTGTTGTTCTTTTATTCTTCACGATATTCTAAGGTCATTGGTGCAAGTCGAAATTTTTTTGAGGCAGTTTTTGTATTATTTATGTATTTTTCTTGATTTTTTGGCTATTTAGGGGCATTTACGTAATGTTCGGCTATTTTCAAACAGTTACGAAAAGAAGTAAAGTGTTGTTCATTTATTCGTCACGATATTCTAAGGTCATTGGAGCAAGTCAAAAAAAAATTGAGGCGTTTTTTGTATTGTTTATGTATTTTTCTTGATTTTTCGGCCATTTATGGGTATTTAAGTAATGTTCGACAATTTTCGGACAGTTACGAAAAGAAGTAAAGTTTTGTTCGTTCATTCGTCACGATATTCCAAGGTCATTGGTGCAAGTCAAAATTTCTTTGAGGCTTTTTTTGTTAATGTTTATGTATTTTTCTTGTTTTTTCAACCATTTAGGGGTATTTACGTAATATTCAGCAATGTTAGGACAATTACGGAAAGAAGTAAAGTATTGTTCTTTTATTCGCCACGATATTCCAAGGTCATTGGATCAAGTCGAAAAAATTTTGAGGCATTTTTTGTATTATTTATGTAGTTTTCTTGATTTTTCGGCAATTTAGGGGAATTTACGTAATATTCGGCCATTTTTGGATAGTTACGAAAAGAAGTAAAGTTTTGTTCTTTTATTCGTCACAAAATTCTAAGGTCATCGGTGCAAGTCAAAATGAAATTGAGACGTTTTTTGTATTGTTTATGTATTTTTCTTGATTTTTAGGCCATTTAAGAGCATTAACGTAATATTCGACCATTTTTGGACAGTTACAAAAAGATGTAAAGTTTTATTCTTTTATTCGTTACGATATTCTAAGGTCATTGGTGGAATTTGAAATTTTTTTGAGGCGTTTTTTGTATTGTTGATGTATTTTTCTTGATTTTTCGGTCAGTTAGAGGCATTTACGTAAAGTTCGGCCATTTTCAGACAGTTACGAAAAGACATAAAGTTTTGTTATTTTATTCGTCGCGATATTCTAAGGTGATTGGTGCAAGGCGAAATTTTTTTAAGGCGTTTTTTGTATTGTTGATATATTTTTCGGTCATTTAGGGTATTTACGTAATGTTCGGCCATTTTCAGACAGTTACGAAAAGAAGTAAAGTTTTTTTCTTTTATTCGTCACGATATTCTAAGGTTATTGGTGCAAGTCGAATTTTTTTGAGGCATTTTTGCGTTGTTTATGTATTTTGTTGATTTTTCGGCCATTTAGGGGAATTTACGTAATATTCGGCCTTTTTTGGACAGTTACGAAAAGAAGTAAAGTTTAGTTCTTTTATTCGTCACGATATTCTTCAGTCATTGGTGCAAGTCGAAATTTTTTTGAGGCGTTTTTTGTGTTGTTATGTTTTTTTCTTGATTTCTCGGCTGTTTAGGGGAATTTACGTAATGTTCGGCCATTTTTGGACAGTTAAGAAAAGAAATAAAGTTTTGTTCTTTTATTCGTCACGATATTCTAAGGTTATTGGTGCAGGTCGAAATTTTTTTGAGGTGTTTTTTGTATTGTTTATGTATTTTTCTTGATTTTTCAGTTATATAGGAGCATTTATGTAATGTTCGGACATTTTCGGATAGTTACGATAACAAGTAAAGTTTTTTTTTTTTATTCGTCACGATATTCTAAGGTCATTAGTGCAAGTCTAAATTTTTTTGAGGCATTTTTTGTATTGTTTATGTATTTTTCTTGATTTTTCGGCCATTTAGGGCATATACGTACTGTTCGGTGATTTTCGGACAGTTACGAAAAGAAGTAAATTTTGTTCTTTTATTCGTCACGATATTCTAAGGTTATTGGTGAAAGTTAAAAACAATTGAGGCGTTTTTTGTATTGTTTATGTATTTTTCTTGATTTTTCGGCAATTTAGGGGTATTTACGTAATGTTCGGCCATTTTCGGACAGTTACGAAAAGAACTAAAAAAATTTCTTTTATTCGTCACGATATTCCAAGGTTATTGGTGAAAGTCAAAAAAAAATTGACGCGTTTTTTGTATTGTTTATGTATTTTTCTTGTATTTTCTGCCATTTAGGTGTATTTACGTAATGTTCGGCCATTTTCGAACAGTTAAGAAAAGAAGTAAAGTTTTGTTCTTTTATTCTTCACGATATTCTAAGGTCATTGATGCAAGTTGAAATTATTTTGAGGCATTTTTGTATTGTTTATGTATTTTTCTTGGTTTTTCGGTCATTTAGGGGTATTTACGTAATGTTCGGCCATTTTCGGACAGTTACGAACAGCAGAAAAGTTTTGTTCTATTATCCGTCATGATATTCTAAGGTAATTGTTGCAAGTCAAAAAAAAATTGAGGCGTTTTTTGTATTGTTTATGTATTTTTCACTATTTTTCGGCCATTTAGGGGCATTTACGTAATGTTCGGCCATTTTTGAACAATTACAAAAAGAAGTAAAGTTTTGTTCTTTTATTCGCCACGATAATATAAGGTTATTGGTGCAAGTCAAAAAAAAATTGAGGAGTTTTTGTATTGTTATGTATTTTTCTTGACTTTTCGGCTATTTATGGGCATTTACGTAATGGCCATTTTCGGACAGTTACGAAAAGAAGTAAAGATTTGTTCTTTTATTTTTCACGATATTCCAAGGTCATTGGTGCAAGTCAAAAAAAATTGAGGCGTTTTTTGTATTGTTTAAGTATTTTTCTATTTTTTTGACCATTTAGGGGTATTTACGTAATGTTTGGCCTTTTTCAGACAGTTACGAAAAGATGTAAAGTTTTGTTGTTTTATTCGTCACGATATTCTAAGGTCATTGGTGCAAGTCAAAAAAAATTGAGGCATTTTTTGTATTGTTTATGTATTTTTCTTGATTTTTCGGCCAAATAGGGGCATTTACGTAATGTTCGGCCATTTTCGGACAGTTACTAAAACAAGTAAAGTTTGGTTCTTTTATTCATTACGATATTCTATGGTCATTGGTGCAAGTCAAAAATTATATTAGGCGTTTTGTGTATTGTTTATATATTTTTCTTGATTTTTCTGCCATTTAGGGGTATTTACGTAATGTTAGGCCATTTTCGGACAGTTTTGAAAACAAGTAAAAAAAGTTTTCTTTTATTCGTCACGATATTCCAAGGTCATTGGTGTAAGTTGAAATTTATTTAAGGCATTTTTTGTATGGTTTATGTATTTTTCTTGTTTTTTCGGCCATTTAGGGGTATTTACGTAATGTTCGCCCATTTTTTGAAAGTGACGAAAAGAAGTAAAGTTTTGTTCTTTAATTCTTCATGATATTCTAAGGTCATTAATGCAAGTCGAAATTTTTTTGAGGCATTTTTTGTATTGGTTATATATTTTTCTTGATATTTCGGCTATTTAGGGGCATTTACGTAATGTTCGGCTATTTTCGGAAAATTACGAAAAGAAGTAAACTGTTTTTCTTTTACTGGTCACGATATTCTAAGGTCATTTGTGCAAGGCAAAAATTTTTTGATGTGTTTTTTGTATTGTTTATGTATTTTTCTTGATTTTAGGGTATTTACGTAATATTCGACCATTTTCGGACAGTTACGAAAAGTAGTAAAGTTTTGTTCTTTTATTCGTCACGATATTCTAAGGTCATTGGTGCAAGTCAAAAAAAAATTGAGGCGTTTTTTGTATTGTTTATATATTTTTCTTGATTTTTCTGCCATTTAGGGGTATTTACGTAATGTTAGGCCATTTTCGGACAGTTTTGAAAACAAGTAAAAAAAGTTTTCTTTTATTCGTCACGATATTCCAAGGTCATTGGTGCAAGTTGAAATTTATTTGAGGCATTTTTTGTTTGGTTTATGTATTTTTCTTGTTTTTTCGGCCATTTAGGGGTATTTACGTATTGTTCGCCCATTTTTTGAAAGTTACGAAAAGAAGTAAAGTTTTGTTCTTTAATTCTTCATGATATTCTAAGGTCATTAGTGCAGGTCGAAATTTTTTTGAGGCATTTTTTGTATTGGTTATATATTTTTCTTGATATTTCGGCTATTTAGGGGAATTTACGTAATGTTCGGCTATTTTCGGACAATTACGAAAAGAAGTAAAGTTTTTTTCTTTTACTGGTCACGATATTCTAATGTCATTTGTGCAAGGTGAAAATTTTTTGATGTGTTTTTTGTATTGTTTATGTATTTTTCTTGATTTTAGGGTATTTACGTAATATTCGACCATTTTCGGACAGTTACGAAAAGTAGTAAAGTTTTGTTTTTTCATTCGCCACGATATTCTAAGGTCATTGGTGCAAGTTGAAATTTTTTTAAGCCATTTTTTGTATTTTTATTATTTTTCGTCATTTAGGGAATTTTACGTAAAATTCGGCCATTTTTAGACAGTTACAAAAAGAAGTAAAGCTTTGTTTTTTATTCGTCACAATATTCTAAGATCATTGGTGCAAATTTAAATTTTTTTGAGGCGTTTTTTTTATTTTTTTTATGTATTTTTCTTGATTTTCCGGTCATTTAGGGGCATTTACGTAATATTCGGCCATTTTCGGACAATTACGAAAAGAAGTAAAGTTTTGTTCTTCTATTCATCACGATATTCTAAGGTCATTGGTGCAATACAAAAAAATTGTGAGGCGTTTTTTGTATTGGTTATGTATTTTTCTTGATTATTCGACCATTTAGGGCCATTTACGTAATATTCTTCCATTTTCGGACGGTTACGAAAAGAATTAAAGTTTTGTTCTTTTATTCGTCACGATATTCTAAGGTCATTGGTTCAAGTCGAAATTTTTTTTAAGGCGTTTTTTGTATTATTTATGTATTTTTCTTGATTTTTCAACCATTTAGGGGAATTTACGTAATATTCGGCCATTTTCGGACAGTTACGAAAGGAAGTAAAGTTTTGTTCTTTTATTCGTCACGATATTCTAATGTCATTGGTGCAAGTCGAAATTTTTTTGAGGCGTTTTTTGTATTATTTATGTATTTTTCGACCATTTAGGGGGATTTACATAATATTCGGCCATTTTCAGACAGTTATGAAAAGATGTAAAGTTTATTTCTTTTATTCGTCAAGATATTCTAAGGTCATTGGTGCAAGTTAAAAAAAATTGAGGCATTTTTTGTATCGTATATGTATTTTTGTTTATTTTTTGGCTATTTAGGGGGTTTTACATAATATTCAGTCATTTTCGGATAATTACGAACAGAAGTAAAGTTTTGTTTTTTTATTCGTCACGATATTCTAATGTCATTGGTGCAAGTCAAAATTTTTTTGAGGCGTTTTTTGTACATTTTATATATTTTTGTTGATTTTTCAGCCATTTATGGGAATTTACGCAATATTCAGCCATTTTCGGACATTTATGAATAGAAGTAAATTTTGTTCTTTTATTCGTCACGATATTCTAAGGTCATTGGTGCAAGTCAAAAAAAAATAGAGGCGTTTTTTGTATTGTTTATGTATTTTTCTTGATTTTTCGGCCATTTAGCGGCAATTACGTAATGTTCGGCCATTTTCGGGCAGTTACGAAAAGAAGTAAAGTTTTGTTTTTTTATCCGTCATGATATTCTAAGGTCATTGGTGCAAGTCAAAAGAAAATTGAGGCGTTTATGTATTTTTCTCTATTTTTTTTGCCATTTAGGGGCATTTACTTAATTTTCGGACAATTAAGAAAAAAAGTAAAGTTTTGTTCTTTTATTCGTCACGATATTCAAAGGTCATAGGTGCAAGTAGAAATTTTTTTTGAGGCATTTTTTGTATTGTTTATATATTTTTCTTTATTTTTCGGCCATTTAGGGGTAGTTACATAATGTTCGGCCATTTTCGGACAATTATGAAAAGAAGTAAGGTTTTTTTCTTTTTTTTGTCACGATATTCTAAGGTTAATGGTTCAAGTCGAAATTTTTTTGAGGCGTTTTTTGTATTGTTTATGCATTTTTCTTGATTTTTCGGCCATTTAGGGCATATACGTAATGTTCGGCGATTTTCGGACAGTTACAAAAAGAAGTTAATTTTGTTCTTTTATTCGACACGATATTCTAAAGTCATTGGTGAAAGTAAAAAAAAAATTGAGGCATTTTTTGTATTGTTTATGTATTTTTCTTGACTTTTCGGCCATTTAGGGGGATTTACGTAATGTTCGGCCATTTTCAGACAGTTACGAAAAGAACTAAAAAAAATTCTTTTATTCGTCACGATATTCCAAGGTTATTGCTGAAAGTCCAAAAAAAATTGACGTGTTTTTTGTATTGTTTATGTATTTTTCTTGTTTTTTCTGCCATTTAGGTGTATTTACGTGATGTTCGGCCATTTTCGAACAATTACGAAAAGAAGTAAAGTTTTGTTCTTTTATTCTTCACGATATTCTAAGGTCATTGATGCAAGTCGAAATTATTTTGAGGCATTTTTGTATTGTTTATGTATTTTTCTTGATTTTTCCGTCAATTAGTGGTATTTACGTAATGTTCGGCCATTTTCGGACAGTTACGAACAGCAGAAAAGTTTTGTTTTTTTATCCGTCATGATATTCTAAGGTAATTGTTGCAAGTCAAAAAAAAATTGAGGCGTTTTTTGTATTGTTTATGTATTTTTCACTATTTTTCAGCCATTTAGATGCATTTACGTAATGTTCGGCCATTTTCGAACAATTACGAAAAGAAGTACAGTTTTGTTCTTTTATTTTTCACGATATTCCAAGGTCATTGGTGCAATTAAAAAAAAAAATTGAGGCGTTTTTTGTATTGTTTATGTATTTTTCTATTTTTTTGGCCATTTTACGTAATGTTTTGCCTTTTTCAGACAGTTACGAAAAGATGTAAAGTTTTGTTTTTTTATTCGACACGATATTCTAAGGTCATTGGTGCAAGTCAAAAAAATTGAGGCGTTTTTTGTATTGTTTATGTATTTTTCTTGATTTTTCGGCCATTTAGGGACATTTACGTAATATTCGGCCATTTTTGGACAGTTACAAAAAGACGTAAAGTTTTGTTCTTTTATTCGTCACGATATTCTAAGTTCATTGGTGCAGGTCAAAATTTTTATGAGGCGTTTATTGTATTGGTTATGTATTTTTCTTGATTTTTCGGCCATTTAGGGCATTTACGTAATATTCGGCCATTTTCGAAGTTACAAAAAAATGTAAAATTTTGTTCTTTTATTCGTCACGATATTCTAAGGTCATTGTTGCGACTCAAAAAAAAATAGGTGTTTTTTTTATTGTTTATGTATTGTTCTTGATTTTTCGGCCATTTAGAACCATTTACGTAATATTCGGCAATTTTTGGACAGTTATGAAAAGAAGTAAAATTTTATTCTGTTATTTTTCACGATATTCTAAGGTCATTGGTGCAAGTCGAAATTTTTTTTGAGGCGTTTTTGTATTATTTATGTATTTTTCTTGATTTTTCGGCCATTTTCGGATTAATACGAAAAAAAGTAAAGTTTTGTTCTATTATTCGTCACGATATTCTAAGGTCATTGGTGCAAGTCAAAAAAAAATTCAGGCATTTTTTGTATTGTGAATTTATTTTTCTTTATTTTTCGGCAATTTAGGGAAATTTAGGTAATATTCGATCATTTTCGGACAGTTACTAAAAGAAGTCAATTTTGTTCTTTTATTCGTCACGATATTCTAAGGTCATTGGTGCAAGTCAGAAAAAAATTGAGGCAATTTTTGTATTGTTTATGTATTTTTCTTGATTTTTCGGCCATTTAGGGGCATTTACATAATATTCGGCCATTTTCTGATAGTTACGAAAATAAGTAAATTTTTTTCTTTTATTCGTCACGATATTCTAAGGTCATTGGTGCAAGTCCAAATATTTTTGAGGCACTTTTTGTATTGTTTATGTATTTTTCTTGATATTTCGGCAATTCAGGGGCATTTACGTAATATTCAGCCATTTTCAGACAGTTACGAAAAGAAGTAAACTTTTGATTTTTTATTCGCCACGATATTCTAAGCTCATTGGTGCAACTTGAAATTATTTTGAGCCATTTTTTGTATTGTTTATATATTTTTCTTGATTTTCCGGTCATTTAGGGGCATTTACGTAATATTCGGCCATTTTCGGACAGTTACGAAAAGAAGTAAAGTTTTTTTCTTTCATTCGTCACGATATTCTAAGGTCATTGGTGCAAGTCGAATTTTTTTTGAGGCGTTTTTTGTATTGTTTATGTATTTTTCTTGATTATTCGACCATATAGGGCCATTTACGTAATATTCTGCCATTTTCGGACAGTTACGAAAAGAAGTAAAGTTTTTTTCTTTCATTCGTCACGATATTCTAAGGTCATTGGTGCAAGTCGAATTTTTTTTGAGGCGTTTTTTGTATTGTTTATGTATTTTTCTTGATTATTCGACCATATAGGGCCATTTACGTAATATTCTGCCATTTTCGGACAGTTACGAAAAGAAGTAAAGTTTTTTTCTTTCATTCGTCACGATATTCTAAGGTCATTGGTGCAAGTCGAATTTTTTTTGAGGCGTTTTTTGTATTGTTTATGTATTTTTCTTGATTATTCGACCATATAGGGCCATTTACGTAATATTCTGCCATTTTCGGACAGTTACGAAAAGAAGTAAAGTTTTTTTCTTTCATTCGTCACGATATTCTAAGGTCATTGGTGCAAGTCGAATTTTTTTTGAGGCGTTTTTTGTATTGTTTATGTATTTTTCTTGATTATTCGACCATATAGGGCCATTTACGTAATATTCTGCCATTTT